>VUQK01025396.1:6913-44106 GCA_015106715.1 Bujurquina vittata
TTTTTTAAATAACAAAAAAATTTTTTTTTTTTTTTTTTTTTTTAATCTTTTGAAATCTCAAATAACACAACAGAAAAAATTGCTAGAGTACTTTCATAAACTAACAAAGGTATTATCTGTTATTTTTGGATGCAATGCCAAAATTGATCGTACATAAGGGCTCAAATCAACTAGTGAGCAACAATGAGCCACAGGAGCAAATTGCTTCATGGTCAAAAATCAGAACAAAAAAAAAAACAGTGGAAAAAAACTTACTGCTCGGTAAAGAAGGAGAAAAAAAACCCACTAGGTTGTGTTTTGACAAGAACGCAGAGTGCACCGAGAGGAAGGAAATAGCCCAAGCAAGATGAACAGAAAAGCCAATTAGAATAAACAATGACTTTAATGTCCATAATGTATAAATCTATTTTAATAACATTTGGATCTTTGGGGCTTCTGAACAAAACACGTCTAATCATTACATTCAGCTTATTAAGGTGCACCAAAATTGCAGATTTAAAACCTTTGAGTAAGTTTCACTATTACTACTATTATTATTTTTATTATTATTATTATTATCATCATCAAGGTCTCTGAAAGGATTCTTTTGGGAACTGTCGAGAAGTCTTGGGAATAAAGAAGAAACTTTATTTATTTTAATATGGGCAGCAAGGTGTAAATTCAGTGTTTTATCTATTGTACATATTGCTGTGGCCTATTTTCACTTATTTACTCATTCTCTTTGTGGCTTCTTTGTTTTCAGCTAAATGGGATCGTTTTACCTTGTATGCTCGCCTTTCCTGCTTGGCCTTCATTTCTGCTAGGAGACCGCTGCCCATCATCTGCACACCAGGGTACCGCCTGCCTCCCTGGGGACTTCCCCTGCCATCTAAACCCTCCCAAGGTTCGTCCATGGAGTCTGGTGTCCTCAGCTCCTCAGACCTGTCTGAGCTGCTGCTGTAGTCTGTGGGCTGTGAGCGACTGGAGGCGTCTCTGTGGTGGTGGCATAAGTTTATTTATAAAACTGGGAGTAGAAGGAAATAATTCAGTGTTTGTTTTCATCTTTACCTCGACTTTGGCTCGGGTGCTGGACTCTTAACCACCACCTTTGGTGAGGAAGGCTCCTCTGGGATGACGGATGCCTGAGCGGAGGCTACAGAGGCTGAAGATGTTGACGTAGCCTGGAGTTTCTCAGACTTATCGGATTTGTCTGATTTATCCGATTTAGAGGATCGTTTGATGAGATTTAGAAATCCTCCTTTCTTCTTCTTCTCTCCATCTTGAGATTCTGAACTCTTCATAGAACGCCTGCAAAAAGACAGGAAAGGCAAAGGGACACAAGGAGGAAAGACTTCGTAAGAACAAAGAGACGAGTGTAATAAATACCAAGAAGTAGCCCAATTTAATATATATTCAGTTGGGGGTGGGGGGGGGTCATAAACAAGGTGGTAATTTATGAGAAAAATACAAGAGTATAGTCCTTACTTGGAATCAATCTTGGTGACTTTTTTTGAGAAGAACTCATCTACACCCTCATCCACCCTTCCCATCAGCCCATTCTGTTCCCCATCTTGAGATGGAGTGCTGTTGATTTGCTGGGAGAAAAAAAGGTTGAAGAATTTGATAATCTTTCTGGACCATCTGACAAAAAGCAGATCGACTTTTCCCATAAATGTTATGGGACTTAAGACTAGACTGTGTCTCTAGGGTCTTTCATGTTCAATTTTATTTTAAGGCAAATGTAATGTTATGATCTGTGCTTGTGTGTGTGTGTTTAGGCCTTCCCACTGGAGTGTGAGGGGGCTTGTCGGGTTTCTTCCCTTCCTTTACTTAGTGTTTTACAATAGGTGGAGCCTGCAGATTGGCCAAGCTGAGGAGGTTACATGCTGATTGGGTAATTGGATGGCTAGCAACCTTAAATGCTCCAGCTGGCCCCTCTCTCCTTTGTCTCCTCCAGGCCCAACACTTGTCAGCATTTTTGCCTGTGATCCCAGTGTGCTCAGTGGGGTGTGTGCTAGTTCGAAGCGTTGTATATTTGTATATTGTATATTTTGTAATTAATATCCTGTGAAAGATTCACTGTAAATATAGAGCACTGCATCAGGTATGTAGGAGGGAGAAGCCATTTTTGTCTGTGCCCAGTTTTCTCTTGTTTAAGGTTAGGAGCTCAGGTAAGAAGCTTGTCTTTTGTTTGTTTTCTTTCATTGCACGTTAAATTAGTCACACCCAGCACTGTTTTGTTTATTGTTTTGGCATTGCTCACCTCCGAAGCTAATAAACTGCTGCACATTGTATCCTAACAGTGGTGTTGCTGGCTTTTCTTGAGCGTGGTTGGAGTGGCACTTCATGTTATGCCCCATTTTCCCCTAGACTTGGGACGTAACAGTAAGCTTACGTATGTTTTGAACTAAACTTGAGAAACCCTTCTTGAACTTGTGTCGCTGCAGAGCTCCACTCACTGGTACTTTGCTGGAATGTGTCTTTTTGTTCCTCCGAGGGCGTAGTTTGGTGAAGTGCTGCAGCTTTTTTTCTTCCTCAGACGGCAGCTCCACCATCACACCTGTCGGACACTGCTCCAGTTTGGGCAGCAGCATAGATGGAGTAGATGGAGTTTGAGATGAAGTGGAAGTGTCCTCCACATGGATAGGGACATCCTCGAGGGCTTTGTCTAGGTCAAACTCCATCTCTGTGGGTTTGTGATTTCAAAGGACCACATAAAGAGGAATTAAAAAAATCTAAACATCAAGTTAACTTCTTATAGCCTAAAGCAGAACGATAGGATTACATTATCATGCTAACAGACCTCGGCATTACAGTATATAACATTTAAAGTGAAAAATAAAATCAAGTACTAACCAAAGGCGCGAGACACTGGCCGCAGCATCCTGCTGTGGATGCTCTTCCTTTTGGATTTAGGAGTCATCTGAGGAGAGGAAAAGATTTGGACATTTTTAGCAATTGTGAACAAAAATGAAAACTTTCCTTTCTATAAGTGGTGAGTGGATGAGTGCTGAAGATTTTACAACAAAGTAAACAACTGTGCATACAAGTAGGGGTGGGCGATATGGACCAAAAATAAGATCACAATATTTTTTTTAGCTGAATGGTGATATATGATATATATACGATATTTTTTTCTTCCCAAAAGGTATAAACAAAGAAGCACTTCTGAATCACACGGGCACTTTTTTTTTTTAAATTCAGTTGTAGATGTACATGAGAAATTGCTCAAAAATAAACGATTTGCATGTTTAAATAATAAAGCTTCTCAAATAAATGCTTTTTCCTCCATAACAAAACACTCATAGCTCTGCTATTAAAACGTAAACAGAAAAGATACTGAGCAAAAACAGCAAAAGGCTGATTTATTCTTTAAACAGTCTGCAGTGAAGTAGACTTCACCAAAGTACTTCCTCCTGTGTAATAGTAATAGATCTTTATTGTCATTGTTACCAGAACAACAAAATTAAAAATGCCATCAGTCAGTGCCTAAAAAAAACAAACCCAAAAACCCAATAAATAAATAAATGGCTATAGTAAAACCTTGCACACAACATAAGAAAGTGCACTCCTGTACAGCCAGTACTCTGTACAAAGAACAGAACATGCAAACAGACTGAATGAATAAAATTCCTTCAGTCAAAGTTTCTCGATAGCTCAGTAAATCCACAGATATATGCACCAACGTATTACAGCAACGGGTCCACCTGCTCAACGAGGCGCTACGTGTCCGCCGGCTGCATCATAAAAACAGTAAGTAGGCTGTGTCCAAATTCAGGGGCCGCATCCTTCGAAGGCCGCATTTGTAGGCCGATTACGTCACAGCGAGGCGATAAATGCGTCCTTCTTTTAGCTTAATTTGAAGGATGGGTCCCGGTGTATCCTTCGTGGCCTACCATATCCCCATGATTCATTGATTCATTGCGCATCAAAACTCAAACACGCAATGGCCGGCAAGAGCGGCCAAAAGGTTTGAAAAATTACCGTTTCCGTGACACAAAATAAACTTTTAAGATGTTTTCAGGCGAGAATGTAGATGTGTAAACCTCAAATATCCACTCCTTTTATCAATATATCGCTTATATGCAAAAAAGTTCTCCGACGTCCGAGCTGTCCATTGCTGCTGCTCTAGCAGCAGCTCGCCTCGGTAGCTGTCAGCTTCAAAGGGTCCTTCGAAGGATGCGGCCCCTGAATTTGGACACAGCCAAAGACTCACTTCCGTCATTAAGGTCATGTGACTTACAGTACAACCCAAAGCCAAGTACTCTTGGGGGTCCGGGCAAAGCCAAAGCGTAGGAACGGATGCAGTAAGAAGACAAAACACGGCGACAGCGGAGGATTTCAGCTTTCCAGAATTCTCTGAGCTCAGGGGGTCTGAAAAGCCGCTAAATCTAGCAACAACGTCACAAAGTTGGCAACACTGCATGACCCATGTGAGCAAAATCTGCTGCGTGGTGGGGTGACGTATTTACGCTATGAAATTAGCATATCATGATATCATTTATTTTCCCGGGAAACATTTTTATTTACCGGTATTATCGTAAAGATATGATATGGCCCACCCCTATATACAAGTACAGAAAAAAGTGAACAAAAAGCATATTTGTGATAATGAAACACAACTAAACCTGTAGCAGGTGAATTATGGAAAACGTGCTGCTCACGAAGCGAGATCTGACTCTGTGACAGCAAGACTTTAAATTCGCATTAACATACTCTAAATGATAAGAAAATCACTGCATTCTGTTTTTACTGACATTTTGCACAGCTTAAATTTGCAATGCCTGAAGTTTGTACTAAGGTGGCACAAACCTAAGAAGCCCCAAGCTTCTCATGTGGCACCTTGTGGTAAAACTGCGCTGCAGTCTGTTTTAACTTACTGGGCCCTCAGTGCCACAGAACAATATCAGACCTTCAATAGCAAAATGTACATTTCTAACATATTTATAACATATTTTAATTAAAAAAAATTAGTTTTCTTCAGCTCACAGCTCAAAATCTTAGGTAACAAACCAAAGTATTAGCTGGATGCTTTGCCATTCTCTAGAAGGGTGAAAGGGTTAAAGTTACACCACTGAATTCATGAAATTTTATCTTTGTTTATCATTAAACAGTGTGGCAAAAACACTTTCTATGCACCAAACTGTAGAAGATCCTAGCGAGAACTGCATAGCAGGCATGCACAGTGAAGCGAGGTTAAAGGGAAAGTACAGTGAGAGCAAAGAAAAGTGGACAGAAAGGAGGAGACAGCCGGGCAAGTCCACTGTTACTTACACTGGTGCAGCACAGAATCTCCATGGAGCAAAGGAGGAAAAGAGAAGAAGGAAAAGAGGAAAAGATTGAAGAGGAAGGAAGACAACACAGAGTAAGGCCTAATGAAGAACAATAGAGGAAAATGAAGAGAAAGCAAAGGAGGAAGGAGAGGGAGGAAGGGGATGGAAGATTTAAAAAACAAAAACAAACAGTGGGGATAACTCATAAGAGACCAGAGGAAGACACATGCTGCTTTTTTTCCAGGCTGTACCAACACTTTTCCACATGATTATAGTGATCGTCTTTGTTTTGCCAACAGAGTTTCCTGAACAGGAAATCAGACTTCTAAATAGTTTAAAGGGAAGCGCACCATCTCTCATCTCAACGCCTATAAAAGACTCTCTTCAGTTGCGTGTGTTCCATCTATCTGGAAAGGGAGAAATAACGTGTATTACACTCTGTTGTTTCCTAGTTTTGTAGCTGTTCTACATTATTTACTCACCTGTATTGCAAATAAGCACATAACAGCCAACAGTACTCTGTCTTTGAGCTTTTCGGCAAACATTCAAGTTAAAATCTTTCAGTAAGTCAGAACTGATGATGGTAAACGTGAAGTTGCCAAGAACTACTTTTTTAGGTAGATGCTATTTTAAGGCAAATGGAACTGTGTGTATTTGTGAGTGACAAATAGCTGAATGAGAGGCCTAGTTTATAAAATATTAAACACCATTGCTCACCTTTCCTTTGTTAAGTCATCTGTTGATTCTGATTACATACAGCTCCACTTACGCCCACCCTCACCTGTTGCCCACCATAACCTACCATACATGTTTCCAAATCCTCAAGCCTCTCAGCCTCCAGCATCTCGGCCGATGCCCGTTTGGGAATCTTCTCCTCCGGCACGTCCAGATCCACCGACTCCTGCTGCACCAAGGGGCGACCTCGACGTACCAGGTGGTCAGCCTGAGATGACCGGTGAGAAGAAAAATGATGAGATCGTGTAAAGAGAAGAAGGCAAGCAAGCAGAAGGTGTGAGGAGTTAACAGGGTTAGGTTAGAGGTCAATGGAGGGGGGATACTAAATACATTCAAATCAACATTTACTTTTCCTGGTCTGGTTGTCACATATAGCCATTGTTAATCAATGAACATAACTCTGTGGATTCTGATCATACCAGTATGTGTTGAGATGAGGAAAGAGCCTCCAAAATCTCATCAACGATGCGATCAGACAGAAAGGACGCTAGACTCAGTTTCACCTCACTGCCACAAAGAGAGGCCAGAGGAGCTGTGAAGTATTTAATTACACAACAGACTTAAATGTAACCTTCTGGCACAAACATGTAGCCCTCAAACACACCTGATCTTGTTGATAATATCCACCCCGGACTGCTCCAGGAGGGTTTTGCTGACAAAGCTTTTAGGTACGATCATCCTGGCTGAGCTGGCCTTCATCAGCTCTGCTCGAAGATTACTCCTCTTCAACACATGAGGACACAGCGACTCTGCTGCATCCATCATGGACTCCAGCAGCGTCTGAAGAGACAGCAGGAAGGAAAAGGATGTGATATCAGACATATTAAACTCATGGGCCTATACCTAAAATGGATTTTCACAAATGGGAGTCAGTGTGTCCTAAACGGATTTTTGATGACATAAAACTGTTTTGTTTTTTTTTGTATGGGCACATTTTTATGTAGGCACTCACAGATTCTCAGAGATCTCACAAATCAAATAAAATGTGACAGTTTTGCTTTTTTATTGCAACTAGCTACATAAATGAGATCACGAGGTTTCAGTTGTCAATTGTAAGCGTTTGTCTAATCATAAAACTTTATTAATCTATAAATGTTACAACCAAACCTGCAGCTGTTGGTCCATGACAGCAGTCACCTCCCCAGCCATAGACTCCAGTTTCTCCTGAATGGGACCTATTGAAGAACTGTTCAGCTCCTCTCTGGATGCTGACCCAAGGTGGTAGAGGTTGGGAAGCAGCTGAAAACACAGAAAGGAAGATGAGGAAACAGTTACACACAAGGAGAAGATAAATAAGAGCATTTCAACGTGGCTAAGTCCATTTCTTCTATAATTTAACAAAAAATAACCGTCTCTATATCCCCATAATAGTAACGCCATCAATTAGATATCCACACGATATCACTACATTTGTTACAATGATCTAAAACAAAACTGAACATACAGCATAAGATAGAATAAAAGAAACCACATTTAAACTAGAGTTTAATATTGTGTGTCAGTGCAGCCAACACATTAGTGTTAGTTTCCTGAAGCATATAGGTCTATGGAAGCGGGGATCCAGCCACTTAAAAATGATACAGGATACTTGGTGAAATTCAAAATGCAGGTTTGCTTTGAACACTTCTTTCATACATTACATTTATACATTAAGATCTACAGAAAAAAATAAAACTGTAAAATCTCTATGATGCTGTAGACCAAATGTAGGAAGAAAATTTAAATTACACACACACACACACACACACACACAAAAAAAAAGAACTAAAAAAAAGAAGAAGGAAAAAAAAAACAACTCAATATTTCATGAAAGTTTCCGGCAGGTTTCACTGTGTTCTGAACCTTTGCACACTAAAATAAAACATTACAGATCTGCTGGTACAAACTATAACTTATTTACCCATCAATAACTCAGTGTTAACAGTACTAAAATTGTTTCCCCTCTTTTTGCCATTGTGCATTTAAAATAGCAGCACTTTTGGCAGCAGCTTTGGTATCACCTTTATTGCTCCTCTGGTGTAAAGGTTAAGATAAAGTAAAGGTTAAGGTAAAGGTTGGTGTTTTAGCCGGTTATTTTTTCCCCCACCGCTGGACTGCCACAGGGGGGAGTTCTTTCACCGCTTTTCTTTGCGCTGTATACTGATCAGATGCCAAAGCCAATATTCTTACGTTTGCAGATGACACAGTCATTGTATCTCATCTGAGAAGCGATGACCCTGATCATGGCCCTGTAGTGGAGGATTTCAGAGCGGTGCGAGTTGTCCTTCCTGAACATTAATATATCACAAAATAAGGAGATGCTTGTGGATTTTAGGAAGAGTTCTAGGACCATCTCTCCTGTGGTGATGAAGTGTGTGGCTGTTGAGTTTCTTGAGTTTGTACTATAATTGATAATGAGCTGAGTTTTGAGCTTCAGGTTGATGTCGTCTATAGAAAAGATCCCAGCGCACCGACTTCTATTGCAAGCTTCGTGGTTTTCAATGTTTTATTAAATCTGTTCTTACATTATCTTTTGTCCACTAGTATGGGTCACTGAACCTAAAAAAGGAATTTGCTTCATGGTTGTATGATTTCTGCGGACTGTACGACAAAGTGCCCCCTGGGATAATAAAGATATCCTTGACCCTTACTCTATCCAGCTGTAAAATAAAATCTCCGTCCTCAGTGATGCAACTGTCCTCACCGTTTTAGAATTCCTCGCATCTCTGATGAGGCTCTCCGCTGACCTGACATCCTCCAAAATGGCGTCCGTCTCCGAGTTCCTCAGAGAGTTCAGGTGGTCCTGCACCTTAACACAAATCCTGTCTATCATCTGGAAAACAAAAACAAGCCATGTTTTTTTTAATGTGTCATGTGACATGTCACCTTTGACTGGTACTATAAACGGCTCAGTAGGGGCATTTCCAGACTCTATTTAGTGTAACTCGAAGCAAAGGTGTTAGATTAGTACCAATATAAATGTAATATTAAAGAACAAATTATTTTCTACAGAGGATGCAGAAAATGACAAAATCTCACCAGTTCATTTCTTTTGTACAGTTATATCGAGTGTATTCATTCATTTTGGTCCAAAATAAAACAACTTCCGGTGAATATGAAGTCAGCAGTAATTGCCATCTCTCCTTGCTTACACACCTGCTGTGTGGTTGTGGTTACAATGCCCTGCTGTAGCCGATAAGCCTGTTCCTGTAGATATTTTCTGGTCTCGTGGTTCCTGTACAAATAAGTCTCAATCTGTGGAGGAAAAACAAAGCTTATATGATCATAAAACTAAAGATTATAGGATTATAATTCATATCACTGTCAGTTCACTGATGTTGTTGCATACGGCATGTTTTTACCACTAAAATTCCTGTATTACTATTGTAAGACAGGAACCAGTAGGAGTTCTTCACATACCTTGAGTAAGGCATCCTCAGTTTTCTCAGGGCTTGCCTTTAGAGCCTGGGAGGCGTCGATGATGGGGAGGGGCATGAATCGAATGGTGAAGTTCCTAACGGATACAAAAACGGAAGAAAAAGAATGAAGAAGAACCAAAGTGATGCATTTAAAGACAGTATAAAAAGGCAATATTATAGAGAAATTAAACATTCTTGGACTGAACTGGCACTCCTGAGTACAGTAGGTCATTGATCTCTAAGTCCGAATCACATTATTTACATTCACAGTTAGATGAGAGAGATGAAGGAATGCGCAGGGAAAACTAGCAAAATTTACATCTAGTAGAATGGAAGGCAGAAACAGAGAGACAAAAAGGGAGAGACAGGAGCGCAGCTATATATTTCTGAGGTGTATGCGGAGACATTTTTAAGTCCCTTAACCTGAGTATTTAAAAGCCTCCTCTTGACACACTGACATAACTTACCTACTGTCTTTAAACCACTTTGAAAAGCTTTTTTTCATTCCACCATGTTGGACGTGAACATTCTACCATACTGTCACTGTTAAAATGAGCTTTTTGCCACGTTTCCACTTTAGACATGAACATTCTACGATGTCACCATGGTGGATATGAACATTTTTATCCTTCGCCCTCTTCCGTTTTGTGCCCCGGAAAGCTTTCTTTTTTGCCTCTCCATCTTTAGCTACCTGTCGTCAGATGGCAGCACAATTCAAATGAAAACCGTTGTGATCGAGCACATTCTCAGAAGTGAGTGCTGAAGTTCCTTTTGTGTGTGTGTGTGTGTGTGTGTGTGTGTGTGTGTGTGTGTGTGAGTGAGAGAGAGAGAGTGTCTGTGTGACAGGAGGAGGTGAATGAAGGAGCACTGGGGTGCCTAATCAGCGCCGTGCCTGTTATTGATATTATCAAATGCACATCTGTTAAATACAGAAAAGGCCAACCACGGATATATTGTGCGGCGCCCCTATGCATTCCATATAATCCATACCCACTTTTTGCACCATTGGGTAGTGATATAAACCTGTTGCAATATGAAGGTAAAGGAAAGGCACTCGAGTGCTTTTTTTTTTTAAACCTCAAATGGAAAATGAATCATTATTATTCAGATATGGTGCAAACTCAGATAGCACTGACTCTTTATCTGCGTGCTCTCATTGCTCATGTCTTAACAAGGCAGATGTGCCGTCAGCATGGCCAAGTCTTGTTCCTGCAAACCACAAAGACCCATCGATAGCTTTTCAATGCTGGGGATTTTGGGAGACCTTGTACACGCCGACTGTCTATTATTTTGCAGTATTGAACATCTGAAAAAAAGAACTTTAAAAAATGCATGGTACACGAGAGAAATTGGGGAAATTGAGCAAAGGGAACAAAGGCATACAATGCTGTACTGCTGAACAGAAAGGAGATCAGGAGCAAGAAATTGTTTTTCAATAATATAACACAGAGACTCAGAGGGGAAACGGAGAGCTGTGCTGCTGGGAGAATATGATAAACAGACAGGAAAGAGGTGGCTGTACAGACGTATCCCAGAAGCAAATTTAGTTGGATGCACATATCGTGTCTCAAACACACACACACACACACACACACACACACACACACACACACACACACACACACACACACACAATAGAACATCCACACACAGAAGGCACAGGAGACAAAATCTGATTTGTCAAGCGTTGACTTGTACGCTTTGTGTCTTAATCACGCTCTGTCCCTTCCCTTTCCTCAGCATATTTTCATGCCATTGTGTCTCTGTAGTATTCCCCACGTTGTCACTTTCTCCTCTCTGTACCTTCCTTCCTCTTATCTTTCCTTCCTGTCTAAACAAACCTCAGTTACCTCCTGCTCAGCACCAAGCAAAAAGACATCTGGGCTACAAAACCTAACCACACAGCCACTCCAGCAGGAATTTTTATGTTATACACAAACACATGTACAAAATTACATAAATATATAAAAAGTTACAGAATTGCACTATGCATTTACAAATTTAATTTTGAGCAGTTAACACATAAACAAACAAACAAAAAAACAAAACAAGAAGACAACACTTACTTTTCCAGAGCGGCTGCTACATCCTGTAGACCCTGAGGGCTGGTGTTGTTCTTATCCCAGATCACAGTCCTGTAAGCAGACAGTATGACACAAATGCAGGAAGCCATTAATTTACAAAGATGAGGATTTTATGAAAAAAAAAAGGGCGGGGGTGGGGGCGGGGCACACACGTGTGTTTTATTAAACCACCCAGTAACAAAATTTGTTTCCTCCAGGTACTCTGGTTTCCTCCCACAGTCCAAACACATGAACATAGTGGGGTTGGGTTATCTGGTGAGTCTAAATTGCCCACAGGTGGATGACAAAATAATATACAGTACTATAAGATACTGAATGTTGACTACAAATAACTGCACAATTATTTCTTTATAGTGCATTAAATTGTATTTTATTTTTAAATAATAGCGTTATTAACACGGTAGTAATTAGAAGGGTTTACTAAAAGGGTTTACTTCCAGCTCTATATCTTTATTATTAGATGCTAATAGAATAGCTTTGTGTGAATCACAGTGATTAACTTATTGTTTAGTGGAACTCCTGGAAGCCGGAAGTGGTTGTTTGAAACAAGCGACCACCATGTGACAGTCTTTGACCCTGCACACACAGTATGCTTACCTGAGTTTGGAGTTAATCTGTAGCGCCTTGGCCAGCATTTTGGCCCCCATGTCACCCATGGCATTCCCGCTGATGTCGAGCCTTGTAAGTGAGGAGTTGCTACCCAAAGCATTGAGGACGATGGTCAGATCACTCTTGAGTCTGGAATCTGCTAGAGACAAAGAGGTGAGGGGCTGGGATGATTTAAGAGGGGAAAAAAGTAGATGTGGATGGGAGGACAAAATAGGGAAAAGGTGATTAGAGTGCGGATATTGTATATTATTAGCATAAAAGGAGAAATACATTCATAATTCATAGTGTGGTTGACCATTAGTAATACAGGACAGTAACCAGGCTATTCGATATGTGCTGCCTTTGAGTAGCATTTAATCTACTTTGACACCTGTGGAAACCATTCAAAAAGAAACTCTTCTGATTTTGGCAGTGCCAGCCTGTTTTCCAGTCAAACAATCCTCAGCGTGTTCACCGTCTGTTGGACACCTCTGTGTTGGTTTATTACGGTTAATACAAACTATGTTTCCTTGACCCATCCTATGATCTTTGCCATAAAAGTGTGAAAATGATGCAGGACATGACAGCAACTTTCTCAGGTTTTTCAAGAGCCAAGGAAAACTGTAAAAATTAAATAAATACATTTTTCATACCTGAATACTGTAAACTTCACTGAGTTCCAAAAATTTTAGCTTATCTTAATTATCAAAATAATAAATCTAGAGAATACTTTGTAAAGTAGTAACAATAAGTGCACTTGCATAAGTGCACTAGATACACTTTCCACTTTTAATTTAATTTATATACAAATATGTAACAATAGTCATCTAAAGGCCCTTTATGCACAGTCCATAAGTTACAACACAAATACAAAGGAGATCTATTGTTGTATGAGGAGGGCTTTATTATTTAACTGATCTTGGCGATGAAATTACTATGCCTCACTTTCCTGTGAAGAATCTCCACAAGAGCAAACTCTAAATATAGAGACAGAAGAGCCAACCCACAGTTAATGCACAGTGAACAGGGGCAACACAACAAAGAATGTGTTTTGACATTAATCATTTCCTTTTAATAAAACTCGGAAGGCCTATTCATGAGATAAATTTAGGGTTAATGCCTATAAATTGGAGTGCATGTGATGATGACCGTGAGAAAAAGCCAGTGTGAGCGTGGTTATTCAGGCAGAAGATTACTTGTTTAAAGTTTCTCTGAGGAAGCACGGAGAATTAATTACAGCCTACACGTGCTCCTCACACAAAAATAGAAATATAAGTTTATTCAGCAGTAGCCACAGCAGATAATTCTTGCTTCACATCTGTAAAAAAGAAACCAATAACTGTAGGCAAAAAAAGTATATAATGATAGCATCAGTGTGCTGTGCTTACAGAAGTAATGGCTAGTAGCATACCGCTCTAACACACAAATAAATAGGAGATTGCATGCAGTGATTTCACAGTAATAGTTTATCAACAGATTGATAAACTGTGTTTAATAATGAAACTGAAAACCTCTGCAATGCATCCATAATACTTATTGATTAAAAGACTATTTCAGCATTGTGAAACTGAGGAAAGAAAACTGCAGATAGATACTAGCGAATTCCCTATTTTTCTGGTCATACTGTAGTATACTATATATTATTTATATTAAAAAATTCCCCATTCGCCCCTACGGGCAGTCTTTGTCCTCCAAGCTCGGGTCCTCTACCAGAGGCCTGGGAGCTTGAGGGTCCTGTGGAGTATCTTCTGGACAGAGATCTCTGATGTCGTTCCTGGAATCTGCTGGAGCCACTCTCCCAGTTTGGGGGTCACTGCCCCCACGGAAACCACGCCTTCCACATCCCCTATAGCACTTCTCTCAACCTTTGGTATCTCTTGAGCTTCTCGTGTTCCTTCTTCTGTGTATGAAGAAGCTATCACTACAGTCTTCCTCCTCTGCTTGACCACCACTACAATGTCTGGTTGGTTAGCAATCACAGTTTGTCTTACTGTATCTGGAAGTCCCACAACATCTTAGCCTGATCATTTTCAACCATCCTTGGGGGGTATCCCATTTTGACCTCGGGACTTGCAAGCCATACTTGGCACAGATGTTCCTGTTTACTATGCCAGACACTTGGTTATGGTGTTCCATGTACGCCCTGCCTGCTAGCATCTTGCACCCTGCTGTTATGTGCTGGATTGTCTCAGGGGCATCCCTTCACAGCCTGCACCTGGGCTCTTGCCTGGTGTAGTAGACCCCAGCCTCTATCAATCTTGTGCTCAGAGCTTGTTCCTGTGCTGCCATGATTAGTGCCTCTGTGCTATCCTTCAGTCTAGCTTTGTCCAGCCATTGGTAGGATTTTTCAATATCAGCCACTTCTTCTATCTGTCTGGGGTATATCCCATGCATGCATGCACGCACATGCACAACACAGGTTTATATCCTGTCAGGAACATGCAACTGTGTGCGGATCTGTGTGTCACAGCCTGCATGATGTGTTTTCTATTTCAACACAAGGCAACAGATGGAAGAATATATTTCTGAATAAAATTTGAAACTTGTTACTTCTACAAGCCTTTTCTTAATTGACCGCTCTGGTTGTAAGATACCTAAGAGATTGGTTACATTTACAAGTACAGAAGTAGACATTTTACATTCGTGACCCGTGCACCACACCTGTTTTATGAACATTTTTCTGAGATCAAACAGAACTAAATTTTCTGTCACACAGCCTCCTTTCTTTTGTGTTTCTTTTTATTGCGCTGGCTACATTCACAGCTAGATAAACCTATCCATAAACACCAGCTTCTCGTGCACCTACACACACAGACACAGAGTACAGGCGCCAGGACACCAGTCCAGCAATCCATCAATGTAGCACAACTAGCACTGTGGGAGAGAAAAAAGGGGTGGGAACTAGGGGAGAATGTGTTATGATGCGATTCTTTTGCCTCTGAGGTCAGATGTCAGACCTGGGAGCGACACTGGAGTTGAGCACATTCCAGTAGTAAATTGGAGAATGAAAAACAGGATTTATTTTGCTCCTTAGCAAGATAGAGCTATTCATGCATCACTAGCAATACAAGGCAATACTTATTTGAGTTTTTTTCCTGGTTTTAGTTTTCTTGCACTTAAAAAAGCACAGCTGAACTGTGTTTTGATTCATTAGTGTTGGGAAACTATCAACACAATCCTCCACTGGCAAGGTCAGAGGTCAGCTGTAGAGCAGCTGGTGGAGATGCAGTTACTTGCTTTAGCCACTGGCGTGCTTGCTGAGTTATCTGTATGGGAAAAACTCACCGACTCCTCCTCCTGAATCATGTGAACCAGGCTGTCCAACACTGGAGCAAGATTTCTAAGCAGGGGGACAAAAAAAATAATATGAGTTTCATTTTTTTCTTAAATAATTATTTTGAGATTAGTGAAAATTTGTGTAAAACACCTTTTTTTAATGGAAAAAAAAGTAAAATGTAAGAAGAAAATTTTAATTTATTCCACAAGTTAAATATGTTTTGCAAGTTTCCAGCAGGCTTCACTGTGTTCTGGACTTCTACAGACTGAAAGAAAACATTGCAGATCTGCTGGTATAAACCTTAACTTATTTACCATCAATAATTCAGTGTTTACAGTAATAATGTTTGCTCTCTTTATGCCTGTGTACATTTAAAACAATAGTACTATTGGCAGTAGCATACCAATACGCAGCAGACAAAAGCAGTCAGCAAGAGGAAACGTCATGGTTCAATGATTAGTACTGGAGCTATTAAAGTCAACCCTTGGGTTGATTTGTTGCTAATATTTTAGCCTTAAACGAATACATACAGCATAACTCAATCCCGGCCTGGTGTTGCACAGCTCCAAGCTCCAAGCTGTGCAACACCATCTCATCCTCCACTTCATTCTTACTTGGATTTGATGTTGTTGAAGTTCTTGCCCAGAGAGAGGTGTCTGATAGACCGGTTCTTGGCTAACCAAATAAGCAAAGTGGACAGGTCTGAATCTAACCCTGAAAAATAAATAAATAAATGTAGTGTTTTTCTGGCTTTTAGCTTAGTAAATATAGATTACGATACGCATGACTCACTGCCATCTCACCATTATCCGAGATATCCAGGCTGGAGATGTTGGGGATCTCAGCGATACAACCTTCAAGGATCTGAGAACCTCCAGACCGCAGCTGAAAGGACAGGAAAACAAAAACCATGTTTTACCGCTGAGCTTCTGCTGCAATGAGACATTTCACAAACAAATCCTGAACTGTAACTGAAAAACATAAACTGAAAAGACCACAGTGCTTCTACAAAGGCTTGCACCCTTTGTAAAAATTCAACAATATATTCAAGTAAGCGATCAAAATTGAAAACTCTGTGCACATCTTGAAATATCATTTAATGCAAAATACAAAACATCTGCATAAGATTATTTAAATTAGCACGCATTCCGTTTAGAAGTATATGCAACTGTGAATGATTAACAGTGCAAAGGAAAAAATGACACAAATCAGTCAGCGCAACTGTACTGTAGCTTTTAATTTAATGCAAAATGTTGAGGGAAAAAATGCGCTACACTATGAATAAGATCAGCAGGCAAATAAAGTCAGAAAAAAGACATGCACATAAAATATGGAAGAATGACATGGTAATTATTAAGACTGAACACATTGGTACTTACACAATGGCCAAGCTTACAGAAGCATTAGAGGGAGAGAACAGCATGTCAAAAGCAAGCCAGCAATTACCAACAACAAAACACACAGATGCTTAATGATCATACTTCTGGCCGCACACTCATTCATCAAAGACGTGCATTTGCACATGCAACACACTCAGCAGGGAGCCCTTATTTTGCATGCTGCGAGCCCACTCAGACAACAGATTCTGTCCTCCTCCACCAAACGGTTCATTAAGGCATCGAAAAAGGGACGGATTGCGTCATTTCCCCCAAAGCTTTGGTTTGGGAAGCTTTCACTGGGAATCTGAAGTTGGATTTCCTGAGCAATTTCTATTCATGCGTTCTCTTTAACAATCTGGATAAATCTGCAACAAGCCGTCTCTTCTCTTTTTGAGCAGGGGGAGGTGAAGGCGGGGAGCTGGTCTGTGCGGGTGAGAGTTATGGTGAAACAATTAGAGAGGGAAACTGACCCCCCACTCCAAACTTCACCCTCCCATCTCTCCACCTTTTATGCCTCCCTGCTGTCTGCCAAGTATTCCATTATACAGCCTCTTAGCAACATCACTGGCTTGCCAAATGCTTTTGGAGTGGATCCTAAAAAGCTGATTGCATTGGATCAGTATTATCTTTAAACTATTAAAAAGCACACTCAGGGCACTTAGAGGAATACTACTACTGCAAAAATACAAAAACAAACAGGAATAACAAAGTCCCTAATTTGTTAGTAAATAACTGTTAATAATATTGGAATAATATTATTTTTGAATATCTGTCATTAAAGCCCCCAGATCCCTCTTGCCTTGTGCACACTGCAAAGCAAAAGTGGAAAGATTTTGATGAAGAATGTGAACTGTACTTTTGTGTGTCTTACCTCACAGCAGCTGAGGTCTACAGAGACATCCTTCACGTTTGGGTTACTGGCCAAACCAAGTAGGAGAGCTCTACAGTAACAACAGAATATCCAGTTAAAAATACATATTTATGATTCAAAACATAAAGAATGGAAGAAAGAATTTTAAAAGCAAAGGGCAACGAGACCAGAGGGTCTTCATACAAGTTATATTTTTTCCAGTTTGTCTTGAGTCAAACTAAAGTAATACCACTGTCAGTAAAAACCATCAAACTCCCAATTTATGTGAATAGAGCAGCTCCTCACTGTGATACAGGCTGACAGGACAAGTTGCATTTAAATGGTGGCATCTGTATCTGTACTAAGAAGCCAAGGATTGAAATGGGCAGTGAGAATTTGGAAGGAGGCCCTCAGACACATTAAAAGTGAATGAATCGTTGTCTCACTTGAGAGCCTCTGGGGGCAGCTTGGTTCCCGACACGTTGATGGAAGTGAGAGATGTGGCACTGCTGAAGAAATGCTTAAAGGAGGGAGGCACCTCTTTGCCTTTCCTACAGAAACGTAAAGAGAACAAGAATGAAATAATGGCACTCTACAGAGATAACACGGAATATAATTTCAACAACTTTACAAGCTTTTTTTTGTGTGTTACCATCAAAAGGATCAATAATGCAGTAGACAATCATGACAACATTAAGATTTTACTACTCTTGCCATTTCGTAAAAGCTCATGACCCACTTTATCTGCTGCTTAAGATAAAGAATTGTAGCTCTACCACTCAAGCAATACACACAGGCTTTTGAAAAGAAAAGTCCCAGATATGCTGTGACTCTTAAGTGCTTAGCTGTTCAGCTCTTCCTCACTCTTCACTAGCCTCTATTTTTCTCCTCACAGCACTCCTTATATTTTATTTCACCTTTACTCTGCTCACCCAACCCGCACTCCCCTCCACCCTCCACCCGTTCTTCTGATGATGCCCTCACCTCCTTTGAGACACGAGATTGGGGAAAAATGCCCCGCCCCTTGCCCCATCTGTTATACACAAAAATCTCAACACCAACACAGCAAAGCACAAATTCAAATTTGAAGTCACAAGAATGTGATGACACTTCACTACCAGCAGGTGTCACACTCAATCATTAGGACCCTTTAAAAAAAAGCCCACTGATTCAGCTAATCCTGCACATAAAGATAGAAAAGACAATCAAACATAAGCCTCAGTGGGTGTTGTATTAAGAGCACACCTTCT
The DNA here is from genome assembly GCA_015106715.1 of Bujurquina vittata. Lineage (NCBI taxonomy): Eukaryota > Metazoa > Chordata > Actinopteri > Cichliformes > Cichlidae > Bujurquina > Bujurquina vittata. The sequence continues at coordinate 25,727 of VUQK01025396.1, forward strand.
AAACAATAAGAGCTCAAAGCCCACATCATGGATGACAATATACGGGAGAACTGGATCGATTTTCTATCAAAGCAAGTTTGGGATGCAGCCAATCATGGATACCTCATTTAGTTCACAAAAAGTTGCAGTTGTGCAAAACTACACACACCACCAAGTTCAACTGGCATTTTCAAAAAACTGCAAACTCAGTGAAAATTTATGCACAACTGCAAACAATTTGAGAGTGATGCTTACTTCTAATATATTAGTTTTGTTCGCTTTAGAATTAAAAATTTAGTCTACCCATTCATTTTCTGAAGTGCATATCCACACAGGGGATTGAAGCATTTGTAGTATTTCAAATGTATTTGTAAAATCATCTAAATGTACTCTTTATTGACAGACCATCTAGGAATAAGAGCAGTACAGAGCACAGTACAAGATTTAAATTTGCTTCCTCCTCATTAGGTCTGTTAGTAAAATCCTGATTGTTGATTTTGTTTGTTTCTTTTAAATAACTGTACCTGTGAGGGAAGACGCTCTTTGACACGTTGAGAACAGAGAGGTGTTCGACTGAGCCGCGCAGCAGAGCTGAGCAAACCTGGAACACACACAATTTATCACCATAACATCTGAAGTGTCTGAAGTACTGGTGGTAGAGAGGGTGGACTACCAATCGTAAGGTCAGTGGATCAATCCCCAGCTCCTCTGGTCTGTGTGTTGAAGTATCCTTGGGCAAGCTACTGAACCCCGTATCCATCAGTGTGTGAGTGTTATAGTGCTTAGGTATAGATTAAAAACACTGTATAAATGTATGCTTGTGATTAGGTGAGTGAGACTTGTAGTAGAAAGTGCTTTGAGTGCTCATATTAAGTAAAAAGGAGCTATATAAGTACCAGTCCATTTACAATTATTTCTATTCTGATAAAAATGTTTAGCTTTAACAAAAGGTCTTAAAAGATCAATAAGCTGCAATACTTTCCATTGCAAATTCCAACTCTGCTCTGTGTTTACAAATGTGTAAACGCATTTAGATTTGTTGGTACATGAGAGAGAGAAAAAATATGACTTGCAAGGCAATCAATAATGTCTTTGACTGGATGACAGCTGGCTACACCTCTAACTAATCAATGAACAGTGCTTGGCTCTTAGACCTACATCAATACTTCACATACAGTATTACAGTACGCCAATTCACAAGTACGCAACAGCAACACAGACGCACAAAACTGGATTACACTGCCTGCAACACATGTATTAATGGCAAGTATTTCACAGAGTGGTACAGCAATAAGATGTTGCTTGTTTGTGGAAAGTAGTTAAGTTAAAATAAATGATAATGGAGCAGACTGGGCTCCTTTTTCCAGTTTCATTTTGACTGACTCACCTGGTCCAGTAAGCAGTCAGTGTTGGAGAGGTCGAGGGTTGCCAGGCTGTTGGGCTGACCAAGGAAGTGGTAGAAGTGCTAAAAAATTAAAACATAAGAACAGCTCAGTGGTGCAACAGAGTAAATATGTCACCATATCTGTCTTGTCTGTTGGTGGATGCAGAGCTGTCATAAATCAGATTTCCACTCAATTTTTATTGCAGGTAAAAGAAGTGAAGTGATCTGTTGAGCATGGGAGCCAGTGGAGGTCGGTGATTGATAGAAGCAGCAGCACTTGAGGCATCAAAACAGCATCTGCAGCATGAAGCAGTTTCACTTGTCCTCCCTACTACTAAGTGATGAGCCGCAGTGCACTGGAGCCATCAGGGTGGGTTGGAAAACTTGCATTACTGGCCCAAACTTCAGTACTAGGTTTTCCAGATGCCAAAATTTCTGCTCTATGTCTCATTCCAGAACCTGAATCTCCCTCTCTCCCTCCATTTTTCAGGCTAGACTTCTGACCCCAACATGGAAAGCTCACAAAGATGAAACAGCCATGAGACAGAAATCTCAGTTCCTATTCACACCTTTGTTCTGTGCACTGCTATACCGCAGCTCTACTAGCACTGCCATAGTCTCAGTCATGGTGGCCCATCGGGAGCCAACGTCATCATCACACTCAGGCCTGAAAACACTGGAGATCTCATCATAAATTAAGAGTAACAATGAGTGACTAAAAACAACGATAACTGTTATAACACTGCAACATTACACATTAACAAACATGAACAATCCCATGGGTCTTATGCCTTAATTTGCTGACTTATTCAGCATAATTGATAAAAATTTAAAAAAAAAATTTTTTTTCAAATTTTGCTGATTATTCCTGAAAAGGAAAAAATGTAAAAGAATTCATTTGTTTGTGACAATTTCAGTAGCTGATGACAGAATCAGCCCAACAGTACTTGTGAAGTTCACCAAAACCTAATATTAGACCATTACTAGACCAAACTATTCCTTCTCTCAGTGCAGCATCAACTTATAATGTGTATGTCTTTATTTCTTACTAAGGCCTACGTCACACAGACCCAGAGACTGGTCAGTAACTCCATGGTAACCATTGGTTGCTAGGGAAAATTGTGTATTTCCTGACCAGTTGGCAAGTGGTTGCTGGCTGTTGCAAGGTGAAATCAGTCGAGAATCCTGTACCAAAAAGCTCACTGTGATTGCTTTGGATTGGTCATCCATGATTTTAATGGAAGACATTGAATTGTCTGCAAACACTCATCATTTACTGTATCAGCTGTTGCGTAACTTGACAAACTGCTATGCAATTTGGAAATATGTTCACCTTCAGATGTGTTGCTGCAAACACCAAATATCAATGCACAACTATAACTTTGAAGGTGAACCAGAGAAGAACTTCTCTGATTTGCATCATCGTTTCATAATTTTATTACAGCTTGGAGAGCAGTTTGCAAGTGTTTGCAGATAAGTTGGGACAGGGATGCAAACTACTGATGACCATGGTACCCTGCTAGTGACATCCAACAACCTCTCACCAATCAGTTGGGGAATACACACTTTTACAGAGTGACTGATGGTTACCATGGGTCATTGACTGGTCTAACAAACCTGTGCAATTGGGGCTTTAGAAATGAATTTCAGAGCAACTGCCAGAAACCTCCTGAAAACCACTCATACCCGGTCTGAAAATATACACAGTCACCAATAGGTCTCTCTAGCTCTGGGTGAATGAGGCTTAAGCTACAGTGATGGCTGTCACTGTAGTGTGGCAGGAAAGCTAGCAGTTTTGTTTTTTGTTTTTTTTTTAATTAAATCGCTTCATCTGCACTTCAAAAATGCGGAAATCATGCTTTCCCACAGAGACGAGGTATATAAAATATATGGTTTACACAGGACAACCAAATCTTTTTCATATAGCCACAGCGTACGTACCTGCATGTCGTCTCCTCGGAGCACGTTCCCTGAGAGGTCCAGATGGACTAGGCTGCTGGGGATGGACGGGTTGGCACTCAGTGACTGGCAAAGGCTATTCACCCCTATAACACAAACACACACACACACACACAAATGCACACAAAAACAAGCACTGTCAGCGTTATCACAGCCCTCAAATCTCCACTTGATGTTTTGACAGTATATTGAAGGAAATGGCAGGAAATGAGCAGTGGGAGAAGACAGGAAAGAACGCGTTCAGAATGTAGAGTGAGTGCATGGAAAGTGAAACAAGTAGGCCTCACAGTTCAGAAAATGTAAGTGCATGATGCCAATAAAAAGATATCAAAATAAAAAGGATAAAGACAACATTACTGACTTAATAAAAGTCAATGTTCAGGCTTGAAACAGCTCCAATCTTTATGCAACCTGTTTGCATTTGAACGAGATTTAAAATGTAAGCTGCATGCAGATCTAAGCATGCATGCATTTCCACAGCTTGTTACTGACATGCTGTGCACACAGCCACTGACCTGTGTCACATCATATCGCACGGCTGACATGATACTGTGACACTTTTATACTGTGAAGTCCTGAGTGACTGTCAGCCTGTAACTCAAAGCGTGACTGTTGAATAACCGCTTTGATGAAGAGATGAAAAAGAATGTGATTAAGGACAAATGAGAGTAACAGGAAATTAAAAACATCAAATGAGCAAATTGCTGAATTATATTCCAGAACAAAGCTGTTTGGAAAAAAAGGGGAAAAAAGAGGAAAATGTCCCCAATCCTCAGCTTTTGCTCTTGGCATGGAAGTATGGACTGAGCCTTTAGCGAGCAAAGCAGGGCTCAGTTTAAGCAGCCTTACTAACCTGGCACTGTGGAAGATGATAGCTTTTTATTGATTGCCTGAAAATGTATGTTTACAGTGAGTCCCTACAGACAGCGCATGGTGCTGAAGAGTTTATTTCGGATGATGATCAAGAAAAAAAACAATTAACCTGAAAAAAAATTGCTGACAGATGCATTTAATCTAGACAGTATGAGATCAATTAGAAATCCTCTGCAGTTTTTCTTGTAGAATAGCCTCAATGTAATCGGCCTCTGGGCAGTATTTGTTAAACTCCAGAAGGACATTGTTCTTTTACTGATGGAAAGTGGTTTAGAGAGCAGCATTTATACAGTTTATAATTTGTTTCGATCCCTCCCTCTATCATAGTGTTAATAGTTTCTGTAGGGGAGCATGTAAATTAATACAAAAAGAGAAAAGCCAGCTGATTACATCACAATATTTTTCTGTCAACCAATCTGTTACTATTGTTACAAAACTGCAAATATTCCATGGAGCATTTTAACATTTCAGCAATTGTACAGATATAAAAACACCAACAGGAAAAACAGCACATACCTTTGGGTGAGAGTGAGGTTTTGGAGAAGTTTAAATGCTTGAGCCCCAAACGGAGTTTGGCAAACTGAGCACCCAGGGAGGAAACACCTGCAGCGAGAGAGAAACAGACAATTTTCTAGTTGTAAATTGTAGTTTATGGCGCTGTTGTAACTCTCTGGTGGACAGCATTACTGTTTGAACTTTATTCTAAACAGGTTTTACGTGACTGTCCATGAATATTTTGGTATTTTTTGCCTGAAAAAGAAAGCGTTACACCACATCGCAATAACTCCTGCTTAAAATTAAAACAGATGATAATATAGCTGCTTATCCATTTGTTTTTGAGAATGAGACGCCTTTTATTTATATTTAAAGGGTGTATTACACTATATAATCAGTCACAATAACTAATAACCGGGAAAATAAGTTAATTGCAGATAAATGAATGCATATATGTTTACAAATGGCATATTCATGAGATTTTTGTGGTAAATTTTACATGATAACAAATAAACCAGAGACTGGTGAGCCCCAGACATCTGTTGCATGTTTACATGCATCTGCATGAATATTTGGTGGAATTTATCTTTAATTCATGTGTCCTGGATAGACTGAGAGGCCTTAGGACAGAGTTACTGAAATATTAACATACTACACTCACTGCACTACAACAATGGAACAGAACTGTGTGTATCATCATTCTCCAGCTGTGACAGGCTGTGAGTGAGTGTATAGTATAGATTGAATGAATATTGCACACTAAACGGCTTGCAAGCAGTACTCAAGCAGTACTTTTGCTCTAATTAATAGATTTTGTTGTCACCTTATGCCTCACTTTGGATTTGTCCTGCCCTGTCTCCTAATCCTACTTTGGGTTATGTTAGTTTAGAGAGCAAATGCAATTAATGTAAAATATTACTACATTTAAAAGAGTGCCGTACTAACTGGGAATCTGTAAAGAATGTATGATAATATTGCTGAGTAGAGTTGAAATGCAGTCTTTAGAGAGGAGAAAGAAAAGAGGGAAAAGAAGAAGATCAGAGATGCATGTATTAGACTAGATCTGAGCTTCCATACCTCTGTCCTCCAATGGGTTGTTGGCAAGATTAATAGTGGCGAGTCCTGAGCTGGGGTTGTGGGCCAGGGCAGCAGCAAGCTTCTGGGCAAAATCACTGTAGGTTGTGAAAGGATGTATTCATTATAGGTCTTTGAACAATGTAAGCACCAGACACTGACCATCAGAATGCTGGAGCACCATTAATACTGCTTTTACTGTAGCAGTGAAGAAAGGCCGATGGGAACTGAAGTGAAACGAACAGCTAAGAAAGCAATCTGGTCTTTTTAAAGATATGAATAGATAGAAACAACATGCAGAGCCATTTCCCTCACAGATCTGATGAAAGCAAAATCAAATCAACATCAAAAGTCTAAATGTTGTAATATTGCTACAGTTTTCATTATGCAGGTCTTTGGTTTAAGGTTTAAAGTGAAAATACTGAGTCTATGACATTGCCTTTGGTTTCATTGACATTAATGGTTTTCTCTCGCTCTGACACTCATGATGATTACAAATGGGTTTTATTACCAATGTTCCAAGCACATATAAAATTAAATTACGCTAAATCATAAATCTGCCGCAGGTAATGTCCGACCTGTCAATATAAAAGGTCACTCCAGAGATTTAATATTGGACTTTCATACAGTTGGCAAACTTGTGACAAAGAGGTTATAAATGTTTAATATTTTGTATTTTCTTACGTTTTGAGTCCTGCATTGTCGAGGACCAACTCTTCCAGTCGACTGGATCGAGACACCACCCGAAGAATCTGCTCACAAACATCTGCAGACTGAAGCCGAACAGAGGTCAGATTATTCTGACAGCAGTGTGAAGGAAAAGGATCTAGAGGAGGGGTGGCCAAACTTGTGGCCCATGGGCCGCTTCCGGCCCCGCCCCTTACTTCCGGTCTGTGAATTATGTCAAAAATAACATACAATTTGGCCTGTGGCCTTCCCCTCCAATCAAGAGGGTTAAGCACAATGTCAAAAAAGTAACTTAAATGGCCAAATTGTATATTATTTTTGACATAATTCACAGACCAGAACTAAGGAGCGGGGCTGGAAGTGGCCCGCGGGCTGCAAGTTTGAACACCCCTGATCTACAGTGTTATCTTGAGCCACTTCTCATTTCTTTATATTTTGCTTCCAAGGAGTCAGACTTTCTTTTAATTTTAAAGTGGTCTTAAGCAATAGTTGTCCCTCCTTTCTGAAGCTCTTTCAGTCCAGTCCTTGTCACTGAACATTTTCAGAAGGATATAAACCACTTCACACTGACCTATGAATCATTCAAGCATAAAGGCACACATCTTAATGCATTTATCAATGTTGTGTATAACAGACAACCTAACAAAGAACCAGGTTAAAGTGTATCTTTGGGCACTTCCACAAAACAAACAAACAAACAAAACAACCCCCCCCCAAAAAAAACCCCGCAAAAGATAACACAATTTGACAGGAATTAAATAAGATTTCTGCACCAACAAGTTGATTCCCAAAGACCTAGTAGCTGAAAGCTTGACACATCTTGGCATGGTGTGCAGTGTCTCCTTACCAAAAAATAAATTAATTAATTAAAAAAAACTCATGGAATTATGAACAGAAAAGTACCATGAGACTTTGATCCACCACGCGATACCATCTGGAAAGCCCCTGACTGGCAAAAGCTTAATTTTTCAGCATGGCGATGATGCCAAACAGCAATAAAAGGTGGTCATAACTGAGTTAGAGTTGCAAAAACCATTGCACAGCACAGTAATAACATATTCTTTACTATAGTTTTTTTTAAATGGTTGTACTTTACAGTGAAAGCGATAAAGGAAAGGAAAGATAATACTACACATTTAAAGTCTCACTCTGCGCTGTGCAGAAGATTTTCTCTCACTGATTAACTGAAGTGAATTTATTCTTCATTCTTTATCAACAGCATAAAAAAAAACATAATTAACTGAACAAGCTCCAAGGCTTAGAACACGCTTTATCTGAAACAGCAAAACTTAGACTGAGATATTCAAGGTCACAGGAACAACAAAGAAATGTACTTTTGCGTTGATTCTCCCAAGTATTCTTGTTCCAAACTACTCACTCCAGAAGGCCGCTTATTTATGCCAATTAAAACTGTTCTGTGGATTCAAAAAATCCCAAAAGTATACAAGTGAATTCTTCCACTTAAAGACCATTTATGCATGACAAGGAGAGACTGGGGAGCTCAGACTCTGGACACCTTAGAGGGAGAAAGTTGTCTCACTTCTGTGGTCTCAACACCACAGGAGACGCATCTGAGGGACAAAAAGCACTCATATTTAGACAAAATTAAAGATTCAACAGTTGAATGTCCGTGCCCTACCTAGATACTCACTGACCCAGTTCACTGTGTGCTGCGTCATACATACACAAACCACGCGCCACACATATTCAGTTTGCATTTCTACAGATATATTCTCCAGTAATCTGCTCTGAAAAACACAAACAGTTTTCATTATGATAGCATGGTTCTACTGGGCCAGTGTGTTGGTATTAATCTCGGTAGTTGACATTTCTGCTGTAAGGGAGTGTTTCTGTTAGCCAGCAGGCTCAGTGTGGTCAAAAACAGTGCCTGCCTTGTCCAACACGGTTCTCTACAGTGAGGAGGAGAGAAAGGAGAGAGCAATAATGGAAAGAGACAGTGACAGGAAAACTCAGAAGAAAGGGACCGTTGTTCACATGTTTACTCATCGAAACTGAGTTTTAAATACGAGAATAAGAAGGATGGAGGCGAGTGAGGGGTGACACATGATATATAAAAAAAAACAGAGGGAAATACAAAGCTAGGGATGGATGAAATGGAGAAAAACACGGGAGAGAGCAGAGGCAGAGGGCACACAAAGAAGTCTTGTCCTTTCCACGGCAGTCACAATAACACTGTTGGGGACAGCAGGGCGACACTGGGAGCATGTGTATTGTACCATTTACCACTCATTAAATAACAACCTTGTCACACTGTGGTGTTCTGACCCTCCACTCTGCTAAATTATCCCACGCTTTCACACATGTGAGCACACACACACACACACACACACACACACACACACAGGCTGTGCTATCATGACTTCATCAGAGGGTTAGCCCTCTTATCGCTGCCATCCTTCTGCTCTTCTCCTTTCTCAATTTAGGCTCAGCATCTTGATTCGACCACTAGACAAACAGCCTAACTGAACTAAGAATGAGCAGTGAAATCCCTCGCTGTGATAGCCTGCTGCGTGCGTGTATGTGTGTCTGTGTTATTATGTCTGCTGCACTAATATTCCTTTTCCAAACTAAAGCGATGCTAGACTGTAGTTTAAGGCCTGAGGCTTGTGGATTTAATGTTTTACATCTCCTCATCAACTACTGTTTTTCTTAGACATTCCTAAAGTAACGCTATGGTTCAACATCAAACACAAAGCTGGTCAGTCTGAGGGGCAGCGGTGGCCCTGAGCTGAACTTTTTGTGTATTAGCAGGCCTCATTCTGGCTAGTTTCCCGAGCTTTAAACTGTTTAGTTCCTCCTTTCTGGTGTAATTGTTTAAACCTGATTACGCCTTCTGACTCACTTCCTTATTCATTTGGCATTTCTCACTTTCACTCTCTCCACTGACCTTTCCCCTGACCTTCATGTTTCTGTCCCACTGCTCTGCTTGCTGTCATCACTTTCTTTCACACTCTGTTCCTCTCTTATTGTTCTGTCAGACTTCCTATTGTTTCCATTGGAGCAGGATTCAGAAATAATCATGCTCCAAATCACATCCTTGCTGCTCTTGTTTCTCCAGCTCCCTCATTATCACTATACAAATATACACACACTGGAAAAGAGGATTTTGCCCCTCCTTAAAGCACCCAAAAGGGGACTGGGTTATAAACCCACAGAATACAAATCAAACACTGCCAAAAAAAAAAAAAACACTCAAGTAGCACACCCATTTGAATGGCACTCAATCAAAAGCCTCAAGTTTCATTATAAACACACACTAACCTCAAACAGAGGGACAAACATTAGACTGCAAATACACCTGTGTGAACATATGTGCCCAAGTCTGCACAAGGCAAATAAGGGACTAGATTTTAAAATTCAGTAGAAAAGAAACAGTCTGTGACGGAGGTGTGAGATAATTGCTGGGACCGAGGAAGCTGCGTGTGGTAATTGGTGAGACTGAGCGAAGCCTCGAGACGCAGAGTTTGTAATGGAGTGCTGCAGGGGGGCAACAGCCTAAGACATTGAGTCCCTTTGTCTAGTTTGGATTAGGAGTCTTATCACACGAAAACATTGGACTGATCCTCAGTCAACAGAGTGGAGGGGGAGACGGAGGAAACAAAGGGGCAAATATTCTGTACGGGTAGTTACATATACGCCTATACACCATTAGCAAAAGGTAGAGGAAAAGCTGCCTAAAGAGAATGAAAAATCTAGGTAAGCAATATAGAAAAAGACAGACATTACCCATAAAGTGAAATTTGTCAGCCACCTCATATAAAGTAGACACATTTTTAACTATGTAACACAAAACATCCTCAAAAAGGCACAAAGACCCTCTCACAACACAGTTTTTAGACTCATACTAAAACAGAATCAAAATCTTTTGCCCTAATTAGCCACTTTCTGTTATCACTTGAGACATACATTACTAATGGAGGCAGACACTAAGCTCTCTCAACAAATACTGGGACAGACAAAGCAGAAACCGCTGCTGCCGCAGTGAAGCAAAGCCGTGAGAAGCAGATTTACCCAACCAAAGAAATGGATAACGGCACCCACTTACACCTGGGAAGGGATTAAATCAGGCTGTTCTGTGGGAGAAGACTAACAGTGCATATCTTTTATCCAGCACAATGAAGACATGAGCTAAATACATATAGAAGCTAAAGGAATGAAAATAGTCCTGCAGGCAGAATTCAATCTACCTTTGTTAATATGCTTGAGGATGAGAAACACTCTCTCAGAACAGCAGTTCAGTTAAACAGCAGCAAACTACTGTACATCCTATGAAATAAGCATAAAGCTCTTAAAACATCAACAAAAACTGAATATTAACCTTGAGCCAGGCTGGCTCTTTAAATACAAGTACTAACCAGTTTGTAATCCTTAGTAGAGAGCTTGGTGAACCACTGGTTAAACTCCAGGACTGCTATTATAGCTACCAGATCCCTGAGGAGAAGGACAAATACAGAAGAGAAAAAGTCAGAGTAGACATGAAGTATTTTTCCTCATCAATACCACCTTAGATTTGCTGGTGACATCAGTATTTTTCAAAAGAAATCATGTAGCACCTACAATGCTACATGATTTCCTACGTAGCTACAATGCTTCCTACGTGATCTTCATCTGAGTACAACATGTTTTTACATTGCACTCGTGCTCCAGTAAAAATTTAAATATCTCACCTGTTGTCCAGATGGCTGAAGTCCTGCAAGTTAAGTTCTCTGGTGTCTTGTGTTAAATAGATAGTGTCTACATCCTGGAACAGAATCAAGTAATTAAACTCAGCTCTAGAATTAATACAGCTGCACTGGGAGAGTAAAAGATTTATTTCATTTAGGACAAAGCAGGAGCATGAAGATGTCAGGAAATAAAGATGTGAGGAAAAGGCTTCTACACATGTCCGCACACTCTTGTTAGGCTGGATACATAAAACTGCAAAAACTCTTGTGATAGAGCAGCCACAGCACTGAGGCCTCGCTGTCAAAGTAATATGTGCAACAGCACAAAGAAATGTAAATCCTGCTTACCCACTGCACCTCTTCTCTGTAAGGCATCCCCAACCAGTCACAAACGCATCGGTACATCTGAGAAAACCCGCCTACACAGAGACGGAGACCATCACATATAAAAAAGGAGAGCACAGAACAACGGAGACACATGAAAACGGGGATTTTGGCAACATGATGTACCTCTCATGATTTCCTCTGTAAATATCAACAATTTGAACCAAAAATTTCAAATTTGGATTAATTGCTTCATAAGACCTGTTGACCAATTCTGATGAGGCTTCAGTGAACAGTAGATGGATCAACTGAAGGGCCAGATACATCTCTCAGGTCCTGTTTCAGGTCTTTGCTGGAATTATTTTCTTTTTTTAAATTCAGTATATGACTTTCAGATACTGTCCACCTGCAAAATAATCCTTAAAGGACTGCCATTTCTTTTGCCCTCCACTTGTCCAGTTTCCTTTGATTTTTTTAAGAGCACAATGCACACCAAGCTAAGCTATGCCATGTTTTCAGCTAATAGCCCTCTGAGAATCACCTTGTGATGCAAAAACAGTATTTAAGCCTGTCAAATTGTGTTAGCTTTAGCATTTTTCATAGATTCAGTGAAAAGTGCTGAAGACCGCTTTAAAAATGACAAGAAAGTCAGGCTCCTTAGAAGCAAAATATAAAGAAATGAGAGGTGGCTCAAGACTTCTGCACAGTACTATATGTAGAAGCACGTAGTAGTCACAGGTTCATACCACAGGGTCCAGGTTCAGCAGGTTTGTTGTTCTCCCACAGAGTCTGCAGAGAAGTCAGCCTGTCTGGAGGCTCCATAGACAGTTTCTTCATCACTTTACTGAGAAGAGAAGACAGATGAAAATATTTTGTTAACAAAACTGGAACTACTGAGCGTTTCAAACTAAGTATTTTGAAACAAGTATCACTGAGCTACTTTTGCAAAACCTTACTTTTCTACAGAAATTCAATAAGGCAGCTGCTGTGTACCAAACGGTACTGCAGTAATTTACAATAAGCTATGTGAGCTTAAATAAAAAGCAAACTAATATATATATATATATATATTTAAAAAAATTTTAACATAATAATAATAACTGCAACCACAAATGAAAACGGCCAGCCTCTCAATCAACTCAGACTGTACTGTTTCACAGGACAAGGTTATAGGAGTTGATGGTTTTACATACATGCTCATTTCTGCATTGCTATTCTTGCTTCCCATTCTCAACAAACCACTGAAAGGCATTCATATCAATATGAATGCAATACATGTGCATACACCAATAACGTTAAATCAAAATCAATTACCACAGGAGCTATTAGTCTGTGACAAGACAGGAGAATACTAATACTCATACTTTATATGACACACATTATATACAGAAGACAAACTCACCCAGGGGGTAGACCGGGGCATATCCTCAGCATACAGTTTCCTATGTGAGCCACCACCTCATTTACCTCATCTGTGGAGGGCAGCTTCAGCGAGAAGGCGCCACGCTCATACTCTATGGACAGCTAAATGGACACAATCCTAATTAGTTATCACAACATTGAATGTGCACCATTTAGCTAAGAGACTTAAGCATTTTTTACTTTCTCATTCAGTCTGGTTTAAAAGAATTCAACATGATAATAGTTAATGGACAATGTACGGATTTCACATGGGTGTGTTGTGAGTTTGCATGCATATGGCCTGACTCTCTTTCTTTTAATCCATATTCAACTTTTTCCGCCTACCTCTCTGGAACCTATTAGAAAGAATTTAAGCAAAAAGAATTTTCAAGAATCCATCGGTCTCCTCAACCACACCTATATTACACAAATCTGCATAAAATAAAGGGAAAGATTTAATAATATTAATCAAGACTGGCCGACCATTTCAGCATTCACTGCAATTATGCAAATGCTGATCAGTGCCTCTTCTACAGGCCAAAATTTGCATAATCTGTGCTGATACACAGGAGACCATCGGTCAAGATATTAAGAGGACTGACATCTCTCAAATGAGAGGGACAGAGGTTCAGCTCCAGGAACAGGATGGTTAGTGATGGATTATCATATTTTATGGATAGAGCCTGCTGACTGGCAGCTCGGCACAGATGTTCTTTTCTGGTGTGCCATGAATTAATGCCTTTCTAAAGATCAGACTAGCATTCAAGACATTTTCCTGCCATCATTTTAGATTTGTCTACCCCACTCTCCCTCTCACTGTAGAATATGTTGTGATTCCAGGCTGAATCAGATACAAAAGCTGGGTTTGAGTACATGTTTGAGCGAGAACCTATTCTGCTGAAGAGTCCCCGAGTAGGATTAAAAAGTATTTTCGCCAGTTTTAGTACCAACTAACTTGTATACATCTTTATTCTTACTCTCAGTGAGGGTGAATGACTGATTTCAAAAACGTAAGGTTAGTCCTTCAACATTTTGCATTCTAAGGGTGAGTTAGACACTGTTAGCTTCCGTACCTGTGTTGGCTTGTTGCAAGCAATTCCCTGGATCTCCAGATAATTAAAGGAGTGTTCCACCTAAAAGAAGAGAACAGGGGTCTAATTAAAAATTTATCAGCACCCAATGGCATGACATCCTAATAAGAATGAGTGACAGTGAAAGAGCTACGGGAGATTAAAGATTTTTAAGATCGATACCAATACAGATATTTGGTGATTTACAAATTCGGACGATATATTTTTTTCTCCCAGACACATGAAGTATAAAGAGATTTCTCTAACTTTTGCTCATTTACACTCCGCCCAATCAGCTGCTTATTATGTTTGTGGCGTTCCAAACGCACATGCTGCCAAAATGGGGTTTGCAGAGTGCCCTCTGGTGGACAAACCATGCAACTTTCACACTCCTCACGTTTCTCCCGTCTCTTCTTTACTTTTTAAAAAAATTATTTATCGTCCACTATGAATGATGACACCAATAAAACAGCAAATAGCTAATATTGGGCAATAATATTAGACATCAATAAATTTGTTGGGCCTTAGTTCATTCTGAACTACAATACTGTTTAAAAATAGGCTGCTCAATAATAGGAACAGGAACAACAGAAAAAAAACAAAAAAACAAGATAACGAGGGAGAAGGACACGAATATTAGCAATGAATTGGTGTGTTACACTGACTGTAAGGAGTCCTGTTTTAAAAGTGTCTTTTTCATATTTAACAAATAATGTTGTAGTAATTTCTTCTTCCAACACTGTCTCACTCCAACACTGAGTAGCTCCTTTCAAGTCATATTCTTATTGCCTGCTTAATCCCAAATACTTGCATTTCACTGTTTAGTTAAGTCCAGTGGAAATCAAAAGACAACCAAATATGATGCATGCTGTTGCTGAGACACACAATTTTTTTATTTGTTTCTTTTCACTCTTTTCCACCATTTCAAATTTACTTCTTAATATTTTTTTCCTGGATATGGCTCTCCTGCAGCTCTGACAGAAAACACAAAGTAAGCTAAAGAGGTCTCATCCTCATTCAGCTGAAAGGCTTTTCAAAACATCAGTCGAGAGAGACACGCAGAGCAGTCTTCCATCCACATTTTCTATTTCGACTTCAGGAGAGCATCTCAGGACTGAAGAAAACAAAGAAAGGCAGTGACTTGCCTTACCAGGCCTTAAAAGGACAGAAACAGAGATTATTTTAAGTGCGATTGGAAACTTGTGCGTACAAATGCCTTCTTCGGTATACTGAGTGCAGTTTTCCTCTCCCACAAACACATACAGTACAGTGCCTGAGGGTAGGCCAGAGAGCGAGGCCAGACGATTCCAGGTGGGTGCTGTGCTCCTGAGGCTTGGCTCAGAGATGAGAGGAGGGAGAGGATAAGCAGACTGACTGTCTACCGTCTGACTACAGTATGCGGTGTGTGTGTGTGTGTGTGTGTGCGTGTGTGGATTTGGTTCAGCAATGCCTGTGGCTACTAAATCCACAATAAACACACAATAGCAATTCTCCCATTCATGACAGAGTGTAAAAAACACACCCCATCATTTAAATTCAGCATTTTTCCTTGTGTGAACTGACTTTTTACAAAGAAAAGAGCCTAATAGACATGAAGATAACAGAAGAAATCAGCTCAGTTAATGACATGTTTCTGAGATAAAACAAAGAAACAGACACAATTAGCCATTATGAAGAACGGGCACATGCAACAATAGAACTATAGGGAGGTTTGGTATTGTTGTTTTTAAGTCACATTAAATGAGGTTTAGGAGAAAAACTAACATTGCTCTCATTAGAAGCAAAAAAAAAAAAAATAATTCATTAATAAATCTATTAGGCACACTTTTATAGCACAATTTCCATAAATGTGACATCAGAGAATAATAAAGGGAATTACACATTTATTTCAGCTTAAGGGTCCATCTTCATGTTCAAAGTTTCCAACAGACTTAATAAATGTTATTTTGAACCAACTGAAAGAAAACAAATCTTTACCTGACTCTGTGACGTGCCCTGAGATTACTTACGACAGGAATTAGCATTACTTAATAAAACCAAAGGGCAGAAAGCCATTGCTTTAGTCTCATTACACACTAGTAATTCAAGCTACATCACTGTTAAAATGCTAAATTAGTCTGAAAGAGGAGCATATATGTAACTCACTAATCCACATCAACAGTTATTATAGAGTTCGAGGTTCAATTGTTACTGAACACTGTGTTCAAAACTTGAAATAGGTCTATCAGTTTATGTATTTCAGCCTGTAAATGGCACGGCTCTAATCTGAATGGACTTAAATCAGTGTAGTGATCAAATCTGGGCTCCAGGCATTGGAGCACCTCCCAGCAAGTTTCACAGTGGGAAGTGTATGCAACCAAATGCCTGAGTAATTGCACCGTTCATTCATTCGTTCACATCCCGTCTGTCAGTGCAATGGGCCGCCCTTTGTTTTCATGTACTTAAGATTACCTGTCAGGTATTGATTATAATTGTTAACATTCAGGATGCTGCTGACTATTTATATTTGATTTTTTAATGAGATCACTGGCATCATGTCTTTGTTATCCCAGTTATAAAAGGTATCCTTAGTGTGATCTTTTGTTACATAAACTCCATTAGTTCTGATATTAAACACAGACAAAAGAGTGCTGAAGAGCACACAGGTGAGGCCACAAAAATAAACTGAGACGAAAGGCAAGAAGGAAGACGTGAACGAATGTGTGTGTGAGTGTGTGCGTATGTGTGTGTGTGTTTGTGAGAGAGCATGTGTGCATCCTTTGGAAGAGACACTGGCAGAGAGTGAGGCCCTGCAGCTTCTAAATAGGAGCCAACCCATCAATCGAAGCAGCACGCACATACAAAAACCCACCGACAAGCACATGAGAGAGCTAGAGGGGGATTTCAGCTATAACTAAGAGAAGAGAAATACACAATCTAGTGTTTAACAGAGCTTACATCTAATAAAATACAAAACCTCAACATTACGGCCTTGAGCTACCTTCAGGAAAACCCCCAGCCTACAGTTAGCGCTCCCATGTGTTTTAAAGAATCCCCACTTTAAAATGCATAATAGATGAAAAACAAATGCCTACTGTATATTCAGATAAAATAATAACACACCACCTGTGCGTAGATTCAACAAAAAGGCCTTTAGCTGAAGGTGAGTACAGAGGCTCTATAAAGTCATTAGCTCATATTGCAAAAGTGAGAAGAAGGTAATCTTTATTTAAAGTTGATTAGTCTCCACTGTAATATAGATTTCACATTTAAAAAGTCAACACAAGGAGAAATATGGCAACAATGTTTTTCTGGCTTCATCCTTTAACAGCATGCAGCAAGAAACCACCCAGAACACATACTAGTCAATGAAGGAATCCGAACAAGCACACACACACACCTTTTTTGTTTGTACTGAAATGAGTCAATCCCAAAAATAATCAAAAAACTGTAATTATTCCTTAAAATAATAATAATTAAAAACAAAATAAGAACACAGGTTAGGTTATGATTGGCATTTTTCACTGATCAATTGATATGTGATAATGAAAATTACTGTCAAATTTAAAATAAAAACAATACACTGGTTCTATTGGATTTAAGAAACTGGTTATCTCCACTGATCATTGGCACAGTAGTGAGTGGGTGAGGCAAACAGTGAGAGGAAAGGATAAAACAACAGAGTGAGAGACAAGGTTGAAAGAATGGATTGCTGAAAAAGACTGGCAGGAAAAGAGTGAGAAAGCTGAAGGGATGGCTTAAAAGAAATAGTAGAGCAAAGGTGATCTGTGGCTGTAATCTGGCTAACCAGAGAAAGACAGAGCTTCACTACAATATAAGGAACTTATTAATGAAGTGCTCCCCTAAAAAAAGATGGAAGGCCTGGGTACAGGATGAGATATAGAGGCTATTTAGAGGAGGCTGGTTCTTTACAAAGCAGGACAAAAGAGAGCACACAGATTAAAAAAATAAAACAGATGCAGAACCAGCTAAATAAAAAATTCAAAAATTGTAACACTGGAAACCTGATGTTTCCAAAGTGGAAAATGATATTATGTGAAAGAGTCAGCTTTACTCTCTATCACGTTTTCTACCCTGAGTAAAAGTGTTCAATCAAGTGCACTGTCTCGAGTGCACCTTACTCACTGGAAAGCAGGAAGCCATTTCCTGGATGTGGTTTAAGATATGACTTCATGCAACATCATAACTTGAGAAAGATACTGTTAGAGCTACTCTGCCCTATCATGAGTTCAGATTTTGTAGGTAGTTTCTGCATACAATCACAGCTCTGTTTGGGTTTGTGACTCTGTGCTCTGGTTACCCATGTGGTCAGACTAGAGGCTATTTTTGACAGTGAGTCACGGCGGTGTTAAAAAGTGCTGACACAGAAAGCTCATTTAATTACGTTTTGTGTTTGATTAGCAGCCGTGACAGCGTGGCTGGTAATCAAACACAAAACGTAATTAAATA
>VUQK01025397.1:0-10599 GCA_015106715.1 Bujurquina vittata
AAATTCTCATCCGTCCTCACTTTGTTCCAAAGTTTAACGGCCGGCTGGAACTAGCTTGGTGGTATCACGTGGTATGGCCAAACTCGCATGCGATTGGTCTCTGGGTTTCCTTGGGCACTTCGCCATTACCGTAACGACTATAAAAGCCGCGGTAAAACAGAAAGCGCTCAACAAGATTTTAAGTGGTCATTTCTGTTTTGGCATTGGGTTCGGGTCCACACGAGACATAATTTCGGTCCGGATCATGACAACTTTAGATTTTATAGTTTTTTTAGCCGTGTAAGTAGTGTGGCCATATCTGTCAAAATGTGATGTCATCTACAAGTCTGTACCGGGCATTCATATTTTTCCCAGGAAAAACTAGCGGTTCACTCTTCCATATTCACTTTTCACCTAGAGCATCATGAACTTGCATGACCAAATACCTGCAAAACTAATGGAAATTTGTTCCTGACCTGAAAAGTCTCACAGTGTTGGCAGCGTGGGTGTAAACACCATGAATTCAATCGCACTGGACAAGCCCTCATAACTTCATAATTACAGACGTTTGGTCAATGTAATATGTCTAAAATATTAAAAAACATGTAATCTTTTGTTGTAGCCAGTGCTTGTTTCTGTTGCTCTACATTACTTTTGTGGTGTTTTACTATTGAAACTCTGATGGAGCCATGATACCGGTGCCCAGTGTTTGTCAAGGTTTTGCTTTAGCTGTGACATTTCGAGTGGGTGTAAAATATATTTGCTTGCAGTTTTTAAAATTTAAAAATTTTTAAATTTGTACTTGCACATGAACTTAAGAAGATCTGAGGGCTGAAAAACAATGGAAAAAATATTCACAGCAGGAAGAGAAAATTGTGCATACTTTCACTAAATCCACATCTTAATGAAACATTTTATTTTTATTTCCCTTTTATGTACAATACAATGTCCTAATTACATGTAAGAGATCAGTGTAATTTACCTTAGAACCAGCAACAATGATTGAAGTTACATAAAACATAAAATCTTACATTGTAACACTCAGAGACCACATGTCATGAAAACACACCATTTCAGTGAGACACTTGATGAGAAATGATAACGAACAACACAACACAGTCATTTAGAACAATGTGCCCAGCTTGTGCTGCTTGCTTAACAGTCCAAGCAATCTGTCAAAATAAATGGAGACTATTGTATTCATATGGTATTCCAGCCTATAATTCCAAACAATCTTCATTCTTACCATAAACGGATAGTTAGGTGGGATTAAACCCACATCTCTGTACAGAAACTGAAATGAAAACAAAAATTCAAAACAAAAATCAAGCAAAAACAAAAACCCTTCTGGAAACAGCTGGTAGGCTGGTTGCCACTGGTATTCAAGTAACATATGTAAAATATATGTTTTGTACATCAGTGCATTCGGATATATCATAATTCCGACTGCAAAAACTCCCAGACATGACAGGCTTAAAAGAAGAAGAAAAACGTGTAAAATATGTCACAGTCTTATGCTCAGTGACTATATGCCATGAAAACACTTTTACATGCGTAATATGAAGAATTTACACACAAAATCCTCTAAATCCACCCGGACACTTTTTTCTTTAGAGTATTTTTTAATCAGACTCCTGTGTGAAAGTTAAGCAATTATTTTACAGGCAAAGTAAGGTTATTATTTTGAGAACAAAGTGCATTTTTTTTCAAAAATGCAAATATCTTTTCCCTACTTTTCAACAAATAATAAGCTAGCTAAATCCAGAAATTCCCTTTTTGCAAAAAAACCCTCTAAATCCATGTTCTCCACAGCTAAGTGTGGCAAAATCACCTTTCATGGAAGTGGAAATATTGGAAATGATGAAAGAACACAGAATAAACTAGAAATTCACCATTTTCGGGATTAAGGAGCCAGTAGGTTTATCCATATCTATACATTTTTAAATAAGATATGCAGTCATTCTTTTCAGTTTACCCTCTGCCCAGTGTAAATGAAGGAAAAAGGCCCAATTATTAGATTATTAGAACAATAATGGAATAGTAGATAGTATACTGTGGGGTTCCTGAGGCTGTCTATCAGCATGGCTTCCTCTGTTGTCCAGCCCCGTGTGAGAGACCCTCAGCAGTGAAGGCCAGTGAGCACGCTCAGCTGCTAGTAATGATCCTCCTGCAGGTTCACCTTCAGAAACTTTGTTTCGACTTTTACTTCCTCTAGATTGTCAAGTTTGATAATTTTCTACACACAAAACAACACTAGACTCACCTACCGCTGTGTTGACAATCTGATCACCTCCAACAAAAGCGCTGCACTGTGCAGAGACTTTTGTCAATGCATTGATAATTCAGACTAGGCACAGTTTATTATTTAGGGAGTTATGATGCAAAATGATTTGATGGCGCATAGCATGTGTGGAATTTTTTGTTATCACATTTTTGACAGAGGTGGAATTTAGTGGCTTTTGCATCTGAACTCTTCATATATACAATTATGTTGAGACACTTGATGAGAAATGATGACAGCTACATAAATCAGAAAAAAAACCCACAATACAGCATCACATTCATTCAAAACTTTGCATCCAGCTGGGCTGGATGAAAAAAAAAAACTCAAGCCATTTGCTCAACAGTCCAAACAAAATGTCAAAAAAGGAGGCATTATATTCACACCATATTTCAGCCGGTAACTCTAAAAAAATCTGCTCTCTTACCATGAAGAGCTAGTTCAGTGGGATTAAACGGGCATCCATGGAGACCCTGAGAACCAGGAATAAAGTTTGAATAGTTTTCCATCTATTCCCTTCTCAAGATCCTTCGTCCACTGTCAGCTGCTGCAGCTGCTCCTGCACAGTCTCCAGTTGCTCCGTCTGGGCCTCCTGTGGCTGTTCGGACTCCGGTTCATGATTCTCTGGCTCGTCCTCTGTCTTTGGCTCCTCGGGTACGCTCTCCAGGTTCTCTGAGCTCTCAAAACAACCCGAATCCCTCGGCTCCTTGGCGTCCTCCCCGGATCTCTCCTCCTTCTCCTCCTCCTCTTCTGGCCCTGACTCTTCTTCAGCTACACAAAGCAAACACAATCACAGTTTAATACAGAGAAGTTCACTGCAATCCGTTTTATTTCTCCCGGAGGAAGGTCGTTTCCTCTTGCTCAGCATCTAGTAGAACAACACAATCATTCACTTGGAGTCACTTTGTGTCTGCCTGGTGAATCTAAATCTTCGCTCACTCTTTTTTTGGGTTGTTTATGTCCTCTCAAACGTCCTGAGGGAAATTCACTGCATGCAGCCTGCTGACTGCTATTTGGTGCTGAGCATGTAGTGCATAAATATAGTGGGATTTTACAGCGGAGGGAGAACCAAAACATTAAATTTGTGGGCCAGATGGCTAAACAATGAGAGAAAAGTGTAAAGTGTTTAAAGCCACAACAGCTGCAGATTCAAGTCTTACTTCCCCAAGGCTCTAGAAAAAAAAGCTCTGTCTTAATCTCAGTTGTGATTTCAAAATATTAGAATCTGATTAAAATGAACCACAATCGGCTGCAGAATATTTCTGCAGCTAATTGTAAAAAAATTTAAAATCCACAAACTCTCCTCCTGCAAAAATGAGCCAAGGCATCAAGACGAAGTACTGCGAACACAAAGTGAGCCATAAAATGCACCTAATTGTGTAGCTGAGGCATAAAAGAGTATGACGAGATCCTGAAATGATCAGCAACTAACCAGCTTAAATTTTTCATGACTGAACTCCTTTTATTAGACATTATGAGCTTTGCAGCATCACAGTGAGCAAACTTACAGTCTCTGAGCAGTTCAGTGGCGTTCAGGATCTTGGAGCGCTGCTCTGGGTCTGTGATGTTCAGCTCATTCAGGTGAGACTCCTTCAGCCCTGCAAAGTCCTCCAGAGTCTGGAAACCATGCATGGACAGGAGGGAACTCAGCTCCTGCAACACGAGAGAGCACAAAGTTTACATATGAGAGATTTGACAGAGGAGACCAGTGCAGAAGGTGCTCTGGAGTTTGCCTCACCATCAGGTCCATGCTGTCCAGGACCTCCTCCAGGGATTTGGGTTTGGATTTGCTTCGGTTGGCCTTGTTTTTGCAGCGTTTCCTCCTGGTCGGGGGGTTTTCATCGGGCAGGAGGTTTACGTAAATGAACTTAAATGAGCCCACCTTGTTGTTGAGCTTCCCTGTCCAGGTGCCCACAGGGGGCTTCTCGATGATGTAGATGATGTCTCCTTTCTGAAAGAGACAGTGTGTGAATACTGACAGCCTGACACGAGACAAAGGAAACACACGAAACCCCCCAAGAATTATCAGTTTAAATTTATCACGTGTGTGTGTGTGTGTGTGTATTTTCATATATATCTGCCTTCACAGATGATAAACAAAATGACACACAGACTCCGAGACTCACTTGGAGTTTTAGCGACTCCACGTCGTAGGGGCTGGGGGTGAAGTCAGTGTGGACCATGGCCCGGCCACAGAACGGGCCATTGTAAGCCAAGCCGTTCTCCTCCAGTCGCATGCTGTCCCTCTGGCTGTATCCGCTGTCCAGGCTCTGCCTGTCGCTGCCTGAGGAGGACAGATAAGAATCTGGGTCAGATTCATCCTGAGCCCTCCACCACTGCTCCAGATGTTTAAACACACTGTAAACATCTCTATATGACTCCGGGAATCATGCCGATGGGACACTTTGATCCTTTATACATTAAAAAGACCCATTTTGTAGCCTTTAATTGTTATTATTATGGTATCACACAGCATTTTGCAATGCTATCAGACCTCTAAATGGCATCTGTAGTGTAAACAAAGCTGTTGCTCAAATTCTTTTAGCTCTTCACTCTCTGAACTAATTAGCTATTAATACTTGATATATTAATTATTTTTCAAAGTACTCCCCCCAGCAGGAAACTGTAAGAATATTTTACTGGGAAAAATTCCCTTGTTATTCATCTGTAATATTATTAACTTGCTGCTTTCAGTTGCTTCTTTAATCACAGCGGGTTGCTCCGCATATTTGACTTGGCAGATTGTAATTTTTTTTACACCTTTCCTGACGCAACTGCAAAGGGATTTGTCTCTTTTCCTTGGATCAAACCGGGGATCTTTTGCTTGTAAGGCAAATGTGCAAACCCCAAAATAAAAATTCTTAACAATGCTGGCACTCACGATTTAAGTTAGCTTCAGGGTTGAGTAGCTTATTTTTGTGAAACTCTCTAACTTGTGTTAAACCAAACTAACAGAAAACATGAGCCTGGTCTAACGCTATGACACTGTTTTGACAGTTATAACCCCAAAGGTTCTGCAAGCACCTGACCGAAGAAATCAGGCTGACTGAGTCAGTGACCTCCTTTAAGTCTAGTCTTAAAATACACCTTTAGAGGAGAGAGTTTTCCCTGATTTCCTTTAAGAATTTGGTAGTAAAGGACATATTCTGTTTCAATCTGATGATTTTATGACATAACTGTGTGGGTTTTTTTTTAAATAATTGCCACTGTTATAATAATTATGTCCCGCTGTTACAAGAATATAAATATCACCCTAAAAAAAAATCAGTGTATCCTTAGGAAATGTAAGCAACACCAAATGCATCACATTTGAGTAGTCAGACCTCCAAGTTCCTCCCTCACAGTCTGAAGCTTCGTTTTTGTTTTTCACACTTACTGCCAGAGAGCTGGCGGGTGATGGGGCTGGGCATGGTGTCCTCCGAGCCTGTGGAGCACACCGACGTCCTCTGACCTGCACTCAGATCTGGAAGCCAGTCAGAGGAGACGGGAGACAGCTCCTCACCGCTCTCCCCCTGGAGACAACAGTGCAGAGGTCAGTTCACTTTCACCTCACTTAAATAATGAAAACGTCAAAAAGAAGTCTCATTATCTTTGTTTCAAACATATCTCATTAGCTTTTTAAAATACTTTTGGAGAGCTGTCATTTAATTGCAGAAAAGTAAATTCTTCTGCACTCCTTTAAAAAAACAAACACACACACAGCTCCGGCTTGTCTTTGTGCAAACACACATTAACCTTGAAATGACAAATCAGCCGCAGTCGGCTAAATTTAGAGCTCTGAAATGAGCGAGAATTAGACCAAACTTTGGTAGGAGACAAACACTACTACTGGAGGAGGAAGTACTCTTTACCTGTGAACTAGCAGCCCCACAGAGTAAAAATACTTGATTACAAGAAAAACATGCAACACTGGGAATAGTGAGTACTGCAGTAGGCTGAAATGTAACTTTAAATTCTTTGGTATGCTGCATTTTGATTAAATCTAGAGCACATTGTACAAATTTTATGTTTTAGGTAAAAATATAAATCGATCTGCGCTGTAATGGAGTAGAAATATAAAGTGGCATCAAGGGTGTTAAGATAAACGAGATGATCAGCCTTTGTTCTAAAAAACGCAGTACATGCATTTGTCCACAAGGTGGAGACAGTTTCCAATAGTTTCAGGAGTTTTTGTTGTAACAGCAACACACGAGTAGTGTTATTTTTTTTTAAAAGCTGTGCAGATCTATTAATCATTTAATAACCTTTCAATTAATTTGTGTAACTTAAATAGTCTTTACCCCTTCTTCAGCTAAAGCCTTCTGCACCATCTTGGATGTTTTGCGGGTCATGGTGCGCGAGATGACATTGCGCCATTTCTTTCCCAGTTTGCTGCCACTTTTCACTGCTTCCTCTGCAGCCACACCATCTGCTGCTACCTGTGAGGAGAGGAGGAAACATACTCAGATGAGTTTAAAATCATGGTACAGTGTTATTTAAGGTCAATGAAATGAAGTGTCAGAAAAGTAAAAAAAAAAAAAAATCTATGTCACTGACACAAATTCACTCTTGTGTAGGCATCGCTGTCAGGTCACACAACTCTGCACTGTTCCCAGACTAGAAGAGCTTTTGTGGTCATGGGGTTTGCATACAAACATGTTGCTGCCATCTACAAAGTCCCTCTCTCTTTTTCTCACACACACACAAGCACATGCACACACACACACGCACACGCACACACACACACACACACACACACACACACACGCACGCACTCACACACGCACTCACACATGCACTCTATTGTGGCCAGGTGTTTGAAAGCACAGTTTCAGAGAGTATTACCAGACTCCATCTGCAGCCAAATTGTGTGCGGTTGTATGAATGTCACTGAAAGCTAAAATGTTGTTTTCAGGGTTTTATGAGGTAGTTACCAGCAGAGGCAGGCACACATCTCAATCACAGTGATTATTAATATTATTATGCAGATACAAAAACCCCCCCAAACTGTTGTATCTGCACATCTCGTATCTCATGACGGTGCTCGTGAATTAAGTAAGTTGTAGCCCAAAAATGTGACTTTCAGTGGGTAAAAAGATGCCAGACAGACAGAAAACAGATGCCGTTTTCTGTTACACGCAGAATAAATTTAGCCAGGTCAGTTACAAAGAAGAGCAGAGAATTTCTCAGAGCAGCCACCTGATGGTGGTCTCCATCAATCACCACAACCAGCTGTTAATCATACACACCAGTTTCTGTTTTGATTCTGTTACTCAGACATTATTTGGAAGCACGTGCTATCAGGATGTCCTGTTTGTATACATTAACTCTGTTAAGGCTCCTCAGTAAGGGGAAGGCCTACCTCCCTCTAAATGACTTTGAGAGAGTAATTCTCGCTTTTATTACCTCTCAGTTAGACTATTGTGATTCTTTGCATGGTGGTCTTGGTCAGTTGTACTTTTACTGCCTTCAAGCTGTACAAAATGCAGCAGTTTGCCTTCTGGTGGGAAAGAAAGGGCATGCCCTGGGTTCCCTGCACTGGCTACCATTCCCTTTCAGGATCCAGTTTTAAATTTTACTCCTTGCTTTAAAGATTTGCAATGATTTGGTACTGCCCAACTTAACTGAACCTTTCCAGCTCTACACTCCTACCAGAGCCCTGAGGTTTGCAAACCACCTACTCTTGGAGGTTCAAAAGATCCAGGCTCAAAAGCAGAGGCGACAGTCCCTAAGTCATTGTAACAACTTACCCTTTCACATAAGAGCTGCCCAATCATACCCTCCCTTTCTTTACGTTCTGCTTGAGCAGGTATCCTGGCTTTTATCATGCAAATAGTCTCATTTATTTCTATTATTCTTTAATTGATGATGTTTTATTGACGTTTATTGTGTATTTTAGAGTATTTATTAGTGATTTAGTAATTCTTAATTATATGTTTAGTTAGCAAACATCAAATCAATATTAGATTTGCAAAAAATAAAATTAAATGTGTCCATCTGTCCCATTTTAAATCCTATTTTGTAAGAGTTCTCTGCATCCATCCATCCATGCATCCTGCCCCTCTCTGTATGAATTGAAGCCAATTCTGGTGCAAATATGAAACAAAGAGGCTCTGGAGAAGCCCTTAAATGATGTTCAAGCCTTTCATGCAGTTGTTTTTGTTGAAACACAGTCATGACAAAACACTTCTGTTTATCTACTGTGTCAAAATTCAGTAACCACAATGACGAGGACAAAGCCGTGACTGGAGAGACCAACAGGGGTGTAACAGATTAATTCTCAGCATGGGGTTATTCTCAGCAAAGCTGATGTATAGGAAAAAATGCATAAGGCTGAATTTAAATGCATACATTCTTTGGGGGAATACCATTTAAGACTTTCGGACGCAGAGGCTCTCTGCTTGACTAGACCAGAGGACATCCTGTCTGCATACGGCTGTCATCTGGGGCTGTGTGCAGTGCTTCTCATTCTTACTTCCTCTCTTTATACTCATTTTTCTCTAACTTCCACTCAGCAAACCGAATGTTGCTGGGAAATTATTCATATGCTCTGTTAATTTTAAAAGCGCTAATATGTGCTCACATGTGTAAATCAGGAAGCACCAACTGGGCACTTCTGTAACAGCCATAACTGAAAACAGCTTCTGCTCAGCCTCTAGTGGATGCAGCGCCATTTAGAGATTCGATGAAGGTCACGGCACGGTGGACAAGGAACAATGTAATAAAATATCTGCAGGAACTACTATTTAGGAAGTTAAAAGAAGAGATGAAATAACTACTTCTTCTCTAAACTTACATGTATGTTTCGCTTGTTTGTGCAAATCTGAGAGGAGAAACTTACATGGTCTTCCAAGGAGAACTCCTTCTCTGACACAACAGGAGAGGTGGGTTTGGGCTTCATGAAATCCTTGAAGCTGCTTGATCTCTGCAGGGTGAGCTGCAAACACAATGCAAATCGCAGTTAAAGATTATGAACAGCAAACGTTAGACAGATGCTCTGTGGTTTGTTTTTTTTGTGTGGAAAACTGATAACACTGAACTTGCAACTGCCCACATGCAAAATGTGATCTTATCTCCTTAAATGTGCGAACAGAGGGATTTCTTAGAAGGAATGCCGGCCTGTGTTTCTCGTCACACAATTATCAAAGTTGAAGTCACGGCTGTGGCTGCATCTGTCATATGTTTTTAGTAGGAAACGCAAAGGAAATGTGTGGTGAAATTCATGAGAACTTCTGCAATAAATAGCTTTTATTCTTAAGAATGTCCCTGAAATGTACACAAGACATAGGGGGGAGCAGCCTTAAAGACCAAACATGTACGACAACAGGATTTCATGTTTTATTTTTTAACCTCTACTAATTCTGACCAAAAGAGACAAAGTTGACTTTTTTTGCATATTTTCCAGATCTTGATTTCTTGTAGCTGTTGTGGAAATTCTTTGTCTAATTTTCCATTTAACCACGCCACTGTGTGAAAAATCTTATTGCAGTTCATCCTTCTGTGCTAAAACCACAGGAAACTGGCAAAGCTTTAGCAACTGCTGGCAACCAATCATTGCAGACATTCAGCCAGCACCGGTGGCTTATTGTCTACCCTGTGAAGTTTAACCACCAGCTTCAGCAGTGTTGGGGACAAGTGGCATTTACCCTGAAAGATTTTGGTGGTAAATGTCTCTTTTTCCACCTCAGTTTTTATTTAATAACCTCACTGCTATCAGTTAAATCCATTTTTCTACTAACACTGATAACCGCAGCAGTAACACTGAGGTTCTTAGGAGACGACTGCAGAGAACAAAAGCTGTGAGTTGTGTAATGACATGGCATGAAACAGGCCACAGGAGGAGAGCTGGATGGAAAATAAGCGCACTGGTGTCAAGTGTGGGAGGCTTGCTATCATGGTGGCAGCTGGAGACGAAGTGAGCATAAGCCACAAGTCCTTTCTGACTCAAACTACATCTGCAGTAATGATTCACCCTGCCAAAATAGAGGAACTTTACTCTTCTAAAAGTGCACAAAGGCTGCAGCCAAAAGATTAGTTTGAAAATGTAGGAAAGGTTCTGTTTTAGGCAAAAAAAAGTTCTTGCTGAACCTGAAGTTTTCTGTGCATTTGTGTGTGTTCGGCTTAACCGCAAAGGTTTGCACTAACTTGAGCTGACATCCTGTGTTGAAAAGATGTGCACACAAAGAAGACAGCTGATGGTGCAGTGGAGCTTGAAGTGTGTGTAACAAAGAATCATCCCAGCATAAGTCTATAATAAATAACAAATGTAAAAGCTAAATTTCTAATTGTATCTGTACAAGCAGGACAATGACCAAAAAAAAAAAAACCCAGCCCACCTTCTTCTTCTGCGCCACCCACTC
>VUQK01025399.1:9383-20436 GCA_015106715.1 Bujurquina vittata
AAAAAAAAAAAAAAAAAAAAAATATATATATATATATATATATATATGCTTTTTCCGCATAAGCTTCTACAGACTAAATAACTTCAGTCTCATTAACAGTGTATGTTCACCTTAATGTAATTTCTTTAATTTTTCATATTGAGTACGTCTTCAACATACTCGTATCTTTTAGATATCTTATATCTTATAACCTTTCATGTGGTCTTGCTTATAATAAAGTGCTTCTATTTGAGATATTGAACTCTGTAAACATTTATACCCATAAGATAATAAAACACACAGACTATAGCTAATTATAGCGTCTGGTTATTATCAGTCTGAGGTTAACAGAAAACCAAACACTGATTTATATTCTTACCTTAATATTTTTGGAAGTGAAATCACTTGATTAACTGCATGTTCCTGTCTCTCATTTGATGATGTGATGCTTCTCTTTATAAATGTTAATCAACCATTTATAAATGAGCCCTTGCTGCTCTTCACTGAACGGTTTCTCACAGTCAGGCGGCTTTATTGTGGCTTTATTTTAAACTCCTTCCTGACAGTTAGGAGCTGGCTGTGCCGTCACGGGTTCTGCTGTCCGTCGGTTTGGATATTGACCTCATAGTTTTGTCCTTGTCCGAATGAACTTCCTGGTGATCGGTCATCCATTTGTAAGCGCAGAGTCAGACATCCCGGCCGAGCAGCTCCTGAGCGTGGCGTCGTGGTTGAGCTCATATCTGTAGATCGTTACATTTTACAGCATTCATCTGTACAGCTGTTTGAGCCATCAGAACCAGCTGTTTTCTCACACAAAACTGTCTTCAGGCAAACTTCTTGACTTGGTTTATATTGGAGCAGTCTTTACTTTGACTGATTAAGTCGCAGAAATTGACCTGGTTAATGAAAATCTGCTTAATTAAAATATCTCTGCCTCGCAGCAATGAGGATGCTTTGAAATCCAGCTGCCGCTTTGGTTTTTATTCAGAAAGGTTGATTTAAACCTAAAACTGCCTTCACATCAAAAATGGCAAATTAAAGTTAAACCCGACCCCTTGACCCCATACAGTGACTGGACCTGGTTTGGCTCCACTTGTCTCCTCAGAGGGGGAAGGGTCACTTCAGGTCAATCTAAAGCTGATCTGAATGATGACAGATTTCTATCCTGAAGCCAGGATCAATATCGACTTATCCAAGGCATACAAGGGCCGACTGGACGGTCTGCCAAGGATGAAAATGATGTCTTCACACTCACCAAGTCTCAACCCAACTAAACGTTTTTGGGCCAGCAGATTAAACGGTGCTCTCCACCTCCATCATCCTCTTTTGGAAGAAAACTTGAAGGTTCAAAGTGCATTGAAACTCTTCTAGAGGCCCGACACCTTACTGAGGCACATTATGTTTGGACTTATTTGCTTAAAGTGCTAATTTGCCTGAAGCTCCTCTTGATAATCTATGTAAAAACCATACCTGCAGGAAAGGCTTCATCAGAAGGCTGTGTACCTGCCGTCCTACCTGTCTGCTTTTCTATTTGAAGTCCTGCTTATTAGAAAAAAATGTTTGCCCATAAAGCACGTTGAATTGAAGAGATGATTGGTCCCACTGGGCTGGGGAAGAGTTGCTGCCCCGAGCCAAAGAGTTTAGCTGTTATGTTGACGAGTAATGGTAAAATGGACAGGCTGATTGGTGCAGTGATGGCAGTAATGTGTACTGGTGAGCTGAGCTGGGAGACGAAGCTTTGATTTTACCAGTCCATCTGCCTTCTGTCCTCTGCCTGCGGTCTTGAGCTCTGGGTAATGATTGAAAGAATGAGGTTGTAGATAGAAGTGGTCAAAATTAGCTTCCTCTCCAGGAGAGGGTTGAGGCACTTGGATGTCTCCTGAAAGAGTTCCTTTGGAAGTTTACAGGGCACTCCCAACTGGGATGAGACCCCAGGGTAGCTCCATCAATTGGTGGAGGGACAAAATATCCAGTTTGATGGAGCTATCCTGGGGTCTCGTCCCAGAACATGGATAGATTAGATATACATTTAAGAGCACACTCTGACCCACCTCAAGTCCTAATACAGTAATGAACATGGCTTCTTCCTGCTGCTCAGCTTCATCAGCACACGGCCTGATTTAAAAACAGCCTTTGATGCCCGTGACCTTTCAGTGAGTGTGCTGCTTCAGGACACGCTGTGATCAGGTTAGTTTCTTCCTTATGCACGTGTGTGCTCAAACTGCTGACTCGCATCGCGATGAACACCTGAGGGGATCGCACCTGTTGGTCTCCAGTTACAGCAGTTTCCAGGCTGCTCTAATAAAAGAGGCTCTTTAAACGCAGACGGTGATGGTTTAATATCCCTAATTGGTTCTGATGGCCTCTTAGCGCTCAGACAGTGCGGGTAATTACTGTAAGTTCCCATAGAAAAGCCTGCGCTGTTATTGCAGCTTGGCGGGTGGCCACCGTGTGTGCAGGGAGCTGCTGAATGATGGAAAGCTCTTCACTTTGGCCGCAGCTGTGTGGATGGAAACGAGCTGGCTCGGTGTCTCGGTTCTTATTGGCCGCCGAGTCGCTGCTCGGTGACCCCGACACCTCTTGGCGGGGTTGCGATGCTGCTCGATGGCGCTTCTTTGGTTTTGGGACGCTGCTTAGTCATCCTCGACTGAAACACAAGCTTTCACTACACAGCTTCCAAAACCATCTCCGTGTTCCCACGGCAGAACTTTCACTGATAAAGGAACTTCTTGTGTGCTCTAACGTATCCTTTAAATAGTTAAAATGACCTTTAAAGTTAGCACTATGATTTTTTTAGCAGTATTCATAACCTGGTTTCTAATAAAAGCTGACCTAGAAGTTCCACTTTGAAGGGACAAATGCACTAGAAGAGATCAGCGTTATTGCTCTGCTACACAAAGGTTAGTTATTGTCTTCTGGTACATGACTGATATGAGACCTGCTATGATGTGTGGTTTGAAGACTGTGGCACTAACAAAAAGACAGGAAGCCCAGCTGGAGATGCTCAGATTTTCATTGGGAGTGAGGAGGGATGAAGATGGAGCTGCCAGGCAGGAGGAAAAGAGGAAGACCTCAGAGCAGGTTCGTGGATGCAGTGATGGAGGACATGCAGAGGGTTGGTGTGACAGAGGAAAAGAAGATGAAGCAGGGATAATGTTTTCCGGTTTTCCAGTGGTTGCAGGTTGTGCTGCCCTCTGCTTCCGGCCGCTTGTGCTCCTAGAGGAGGGAAGCAATGAGCTGCAGCTCCGCTGGCTCAGCCTTACTGCGTATTCCCACACTCACAGGGTTTTCCACAACATATCGCTTCTTCCTGTACGTCACACCTACGTGGAGATGTTACTACGGTAACCTGGTGAAAGCTGTAATGTTGAAAGGTTGTTGAAAGAACTGGAAATGCACCACAATGATCAGGTGATCAGGTCTGTGCTGGAGCTCAGGGGTCGGTGCCGTTTGTGTTTGCAGGCCATAGTTTGATGAATATTTCTTTTAATGTCGGCTCAACTGGAGAGCCAACGTCACAAAGAGACGGTTTGTCAGCATTTGTTCTCATCATTGGATAAAAAACTAAAATGCCTGATTAAACCCGAACCAAAGGGACTCAAACCCTCCTAAAACGTCTGAACACCTGTACACCCCACTCGTACTTCATCAGTGATGGTTCGATGAAATCCTGGCCCTGTTTCCTTCCTTGATTGGCTGCTTGTTCCTTTGGTGGTTTGCTGAGTAACACGAGTACGTAGGAGTCAGGAATACGAGGAGCTGAGCTGCAGGCGAACCAGCCAAATGAACTTTGATGTTGAATAAAGAAATCTTTGTGTATTACAGCCTGAGAGCGCCGCTGACTGTTGTGTTTTTGTGTGTCATGTTTTCCAGATCCTTCAGAGCGGCGCGATGGAGGACGGGAAGCCGGTGTGGGCGCCACACCCAACGGACGGGTTCCAGTTGGGAACCATAGTGGACATCGGAGCCGACAGCCTCACCATCGAACCTCTCAAACAGAGGGGAAAGGTGAGCGAGCTCCGGGGTTGGACGTTCTGCTCGTCGGTGCCCCTCTTTACCTCCGTGCATCAGTATTGTATTAATAACACAAAGATTTAGAGCCAACAGTTTCTTCAGTACGAGCCAACGTGAGACTGTTAGTCCACTGTAACTTATTACTTGAGACTGGCAGCATCATCACATCCAGCTCAGCTTTTTTTCTCTCCTTTTTGATGAGGAATACGTGCAGCGTAAAAGGCTTTGAATCGATCAGCTCACTTCCTGGATGCCTACGCGTTTCCTGCCAAGTCTTTCTACGACGTGTCCTCACCTGCTGTGTGTTAATGATTTAATGTGCCGCTCAGCTCGTGGGGATGAGGCCACCTTTCTGGAAGCAATAAAGCATCGTTCACTCAGCGATTTGGGCCCTGCGGTTTGCAGCCTGCAGGTCTAATGTGCTCGAGTGCTGATCAATCAGAAGTCAAGTGGCCCTCCACAGAAAGGCAAACGGGCTTTCTTTCACATCCCCTCCCTTCTCCATTAATTCATCAGGTGGATCGCCTTCAGCTAAGCTTTTAATGTCACTGAGGGTTGGCGGGGTAGATCTTGGTGATCTACCCCTCCAGAAAGGCCTCAGGAGCGACCGTGTTCCTGAGTAATGAGGAAGGTGTGTTTCCACACCTGTGTGACTCATCAACAGGTGTCAGTCCTGTGTTTTTTACATCAGATCCGAGCGCGTTTGCTCTGAGTGAATGGGTTACAGATTATTAAAGGTTTGTCTAGCTGGCTTTCTGAACATTTCCTGGAATGAGTTGCAGCAATTTTACAGCCGCCATTCAGCGCTCGCGCAGCCAGTTTTTATCACCGTCCTCATCCATTTCTGTACTGCACCTTTTACTGCGGCTCTGCTCTTTGCACATTTGCACTGCAGATGACAGCATAAAAACTTAGCAGGACCTCCTGACATTCAGAGAGATGTTCCACATAAATGTCACACCAGGTTTTGTACAGTTTAAAACCATCTCCATTACGGAGCGCAAATTACAACACTGACTGGGTTTTATGGAGCAGAAAAACTCTGAGAAGTTGTGTGTATTAGTTATGACAAAATGAGCGCACCAGAGTGAAGCTCGCTGATTGGTCAGAGCTCAAAGTCATTTTTAAAGTATTCACTGATTCACAGCTGATGGATTAAATAAACCGTGTGAGGAAGCAGTCCACCTTAAATGTTGCCAGTTCCTGCTGCTGCCTTCAAACAGCAACTTTGTAGTGCTGATCATAAGTGACCTTTTCTTGTTGCTCTGTTAAATCTCTGCTTTACACGATTTATACCAGGTAAACATTTCCTGTATCCCTTTCAAAATTAAAGCCCAGTGCACAGAAACCCTTCAGTCCTTTGCAAGGCTTTTATTTTGAAACCTTTGCAGGAATCTTGAGTGCAAAAGTGATTGTCATTTGAAGAAACAAAAAGATCCATAAGCTCTATGAATCAGAACAAATGGATTAATACCTGTGTTATGAAGGGAGCTGCAGACAGAGAGACAGGCAGAGACGTGAGCAAAATGTTGATGACGCTCAGCAGCAGAGATGAAGCTGAAGCTCATAGACAGATGGCTTTATTATCTATTTATCAGGGCAGTCTATTATCTGGTCACGTGTTCAGTTATAGCTGGCTACTCTTTGCAAACTGGCTGCTGTCACATAAGCTTAAAAAAAAAGATGCTACAGCTAAACGGTGCACCCGCATAAAACGACCTGCAGCATTGCACCATCTTGGATTGCATTAATAAGGAGCTTTTTTTCCAATGTGTGCTTCACAAGTTGCCTCTCAAACATGTGCATGTCAAAGGAATAAGAAGAAATCTAAAACCTTAATGATGTTTTTGAGCATCAGATGTTTTGAGCAGAACTAAGTTTATGTTATGAGCCGTCTCTGTGTTGGCCTAAGCTTTGTGGACGTTGTGTGCAGCTGTTGCACACTGTGGCAGCATTTCAGGGTGTGAATGTTGTGACATGATGTCGATCGAAGGTTAACGACTGACTCTGACCTTAAATTAAATCTGTGATGTCTCTCTTTGAGCTGCTTGGATAAGTTCAGTGTTTCCTCCTTTGTGACATTCTGGTTTTGGGGTCAGACTTCCTCTTTAACTTCTCCAGGATCATCTGACTCCTGGTGTGCTTTGTATTTCACGGTATTGGTATCAAATGGGTCAATTTACTGTGTAATTGAAAGAGGGTCTAATTAAGCCCTGTGAGGTCTCAAGGGACGTCCACACAGGAAATCATTTTCTTCAAAACACAGGATTGGGGTCATTGGAGACCTCAAAGTGTTAGCATCATCAATACAACGGGTTGGACTCCATCCAGACTTATCTGGGCCATGAAGCAAATTTATCCACTCATCCAATATGATTGAATCCACATGTAACGTGAAGCTTTGATGTGTGTGTGGATCCACCCTGACTCCATCCTGTCTACTCTTAGCTGACTTTGTATTGAGGCACCAAATCAGGGTTTTTCCTGTATATGGACGCAAAGACATGTTGGCCTTCGCCCAAAGGACTGTGTTCTTTAACAGGTCTGCTGTAAGTGAGGTTTAATTTAGGCTTGGATTAGGTAAAAGTAACCCAGAATGCTGGATGTGTTGTGTTGCTGTAACACTGTAGTTTTGGATATCAGTTAAAGATTGTGTCATGAAGTATAGCAGATGTGTTCATGGGTTCCCCAACACGTAGTCAGCTCACACACCCTTTTGAACCCGTTGAAAATGAGACAATATGCCGAGTTCATGTCTGAATTTATCATTTAGTGTTTCCAGTTGTTGGTCATCTCAGCGCTGACAGCTTCTCAGGTGGATTTATTATGGAAGCTCTCAAAAACCTCAAGATTTTACACCCTGGGTTCATGTGGTCATAAGGAGAGACCCTGCTGCCCCCAGTTTTGTCTCAGATGAGCCGATAAACCAGCTATGACCTTCAGCTTGAACACCATGAATCATTTTTATTGGTAGCGGTAGCACAAAGCCTGCTTCAAGGGTTTTCTGGTAGGAAGGGCCCAGAGTAAAAACGCTCTCGCTCGGTCACAGAAAACAGTATTTTTACAGCAATGCTCCAACAATAGAAGCACAGAGGCTCGCGCTCCTCAGATCTGCTGTCAGAGTGAGTTTCCGGGCTGCAGCCGAGGCCCGTAACAGTCCCAATCCGAACAATGTCCCGTCTGTCCTGCTGCGGCCAGTTTGTGCCAGTGTCTGACGATGTGCTCACTCGCTGGCAGACGTCCTGAGATGGACGTCAGAAAAGAGACGGAGAGCATGAGAGCCTGTCATGCTATCAATCACAAAGGCCCAGTCTTTGTCCCGGGGTGCCTGCTTGTCCCAGAGGGGGTCCACAGTTTGAGCTGCCGATGGAGAAAACGGTGTTTGAAGGTCATTAACGGAGGAGATGAAGATATTTAAAGAAACAGTTTTGGAGTTATTTATTTTGTAACCTCGGTTCTCTGAGACTCTAATTGCATGCTGTGCTGGATTTTAGTGCTTCATTTAAAAGTGGCAAAAGAGCTAAAATTGGTTTTTAATATAAACGTGCTTGCAAAGAATCAAATGAGATGTGTTGATAGTATGTATGGATTTACTGTCAGCAGGCTATTAGCATAGATTAGCATAAAGACTGGAAGTGGGGAAAAGGACTAGCTCCATTTGTACCATGAGCCAGTTTATAGAACCAGTTATGTAGTCTAATCACATCTTAATATCTCATAGGTTCTTCACTGATCAGCCACAATTCAAACTGATTTAATTCAGTGAAATCAGTTAAAACAGCTTCTTGTTCAAGCTTTTTGTTTTTTCCCTACATTGTAAATTAATGTGTAAGTCTTCCAGACTGAAGGAACACACAAGGAATCGTGCCGTAATCCTAAAAGTGTTAAACTACAATATGTTTCAGATTTTAGATTCTCGTCACCTTTGCTTTGATCACAGATTTGCACACTTGGCATTTTCTCAGTCAGCTTCATGAGGTCATCACCTCAAACGGGTTTCCATCAGTCCTGAAAGGGGTTCCCAGAGGTGCTGAGCACCTGTTGGCTGCTTCGTCTTCACTCTGCAGTCCAGCTCATCCCAAACCGTCTCAGCTGGGTTTACACCATACCATCACACTGCCTCCTCCATGCTTCATGGTGGAAACTACACACGTAGGAACCATCCGCTCACCTTTTCTGCATCTTACAAAGACGTGGTGCTTGGAACCTAAAGTCTCAAATTTGGATTCATCTGACCACTGGTCTGATGTCCATTCCTTGTGTCCAGATTCACGCAGTCCTCTCTGAACAATTGATGTTGAGATGTGTGTGCTGCGTGAACTCTGTGAAGCATTTAGGTGGGCTCTTAACTGGGGTGCTGTTAGGTTTCTGAGGCTGGTAACTGATGAACTGATCCTGTGTAACAGAAGGACCCCTGGGAGTGCCCTGTTGTGTCTGGCAGTGGGACTGGGGGGGTTGGGCTTCTGTAAATCAGGCTTGCTCTGGAGCGTCCTGCAGATGCTTGATCAAACTTGGACTTGGAGGAGTTTGTAAATGATGAACGTCCCTAATAAGAAGCATCCCTGCAGGGCTGTAAACCCTGCTGAAATGTTCAGTAATAGCTGCCAATGATACAAGACATGTGTTCTGGTTGCAGGACAATGGTTCCACCTCAGTGGTGATGAAAGGGTAAACCGTGTTGAGCTTTTTCTCCTCAGATTATTGGCCACCTCCTCTGTTCTCCTCATGCGGCGCAGCGGCGTTGTGGAGTCCGTCCAGTTTGGGCTGAGAATGTGGAACATGCCACCGCTGGAAAGAATGAATCGACTGTACGTCACCTCGGCTCTGCAGCCTTTGGCTCAAACCGAGGCCTGCAGCGCCTCGTTAAAGGGCCTGATTGAAAGAGCCTGCTGGAGCCTTCAGGAGTTGGCAGCGATCGGCCTTAAGATCACACAAATACAGCATACACTCTCCAAAACATTGAGGTCACATGTCCTCATAAAACCTCCTGTATTGGTTCAGCATTGTGGGTTTCAGCTCGAAGTAATGCGTGGCGAGCTAATGCCACAGAGGTTTTAGAGTAAGAGGAAACTGTAGGCGCTATAGCGCCTGTGAGGTTCAGTTTGAGCGCTCAGCTCAGTGCTGATTATCTGAAGACTAAAGCGTGAAAGAACTTGAGAAATGCCGAGATAACCTCAGGAAATATGTTGGGTATTTCTAATCAGAAGGTCAAAAAGTTTCTAACTTTCTAAAAAATGGTACTAAAAAAAAGTTAAAGTCTCACATTTGAGAACATCAGAAACATCAAATGTCATTTTTCTCCTGAAGAAAATAAACGACTGAAAGTCAGGCTGTTCTAATGCAAAGCACCAAACTGGTAAATGCATCATTTTGTAATGTGTAACTTTGTTCTTGGTCTCTGTGCACTCGTCCCACAGCCAGCTGAATAGAAACGAGTGTTTTAGTGCTTGGTAGAAAACTCACTATGATGGAAATGAGCTTACAGCCTGTTATTGACTAACAGAGTTGGAAAGATGAGACGGGGAGACGCTTAAGTGGTCTCCCCGTCGGCCCACGCTCACTGACTCAGGGAGGGTTGCCAGGTTGGGGTGACAGATGCACTGAAATGATTCTGATAAAGGGAGAGTGCTGGGAGATTGGGAGAATGTAGTCTTAATTGGCACCAGGTCCGAAGTGGTCGTGTTGAACCCGGAGACCACGCATCAGGTTTTTGGTCCTTGAGTTTCAAACTTTTGACTGGGGGTGCTGTTTGTGTTGCTTGCCAGTGGAAGGTCAGGGGTGAATGGTTAATAATGCAGAGAAGTGTCTCCCTGCTGAGAGGACCTGGTCTCTGCAGCTCTGTCATCAGTCTTCCCATCCAGCCTCCCGTCACCTCCTGCCTCCAAATAATTTATCATCCTGCTGGAGAGATGATTTGAAAGCAGCGACCCTGACCCTGATGAAGCTGTCCCAGCATCATCGTGTTCTCTGTCTGGCTTTATTTCATTTTAAATAAATTAAGCTGAAAGTTAATTCCGTTCTCAGCAGGTCTGTGAGCTGATCTGAAGCTATCAATTCATTTCTTTTCTTTTCTCTCTCAGACATTTTTGGCTCCTGTGAGCCAAGTCTTCCCTGCAGAGGATGACGTCAACAAGCACGTGGAGGACAACTGTGAGTACTCACAAACCTTCCTTTGCAGTGCTGCAACACAGCGTTGTGTAGTGTCTGCCAAAGTCCTGTAAATAAAAGCCACACAGATAATTTCATAGGATACACCTGAAAACTTTTAGCAGGGTAACTTGATCTGGAGCATCTAGAGTACAAAAACTCTGCCTACTGACCAATCAGCTCTCTGGAAAATAGTGTCATCATTCCTGGAAGATCCTGTCTAAAGTCTTCCATCAGATTATCAGTTGTTACTGGTTGACCTACAAATGCTTACAGTTTGAATTGACCTTATAACACATACCAGAACGCACATTAGTAAATGTTGGTCAGATCTATCACAGTCTAAATAAAGCAGCAGTGGTGCATTAACAGATAAATTTGGCTCTTTTTTTCCAGCTTTCCTTCTTGGCTTTAAATAGACTTTATTTATATGGCGTCTTGACCCGGGAATGCACCGGGCGCGGTCCCGGGGCGTCTTGATATCGCCCACTCAAAACAAGCCTCCCAGAAGTGGATGTCTGCCTTTGCTGCTTGTCACTTAAATAAGATGTGTTTTGTTTTTTTTAATGGAAGCTGGGCTGAGGAGGAGGACAGGAAGTCAGGCAGGAGCAGATTTCTCCCATATTGGCTTCTCTTCATTGGCTCCCTGTTAGATCTAGAATAGAATTTAAAATCCTTCTGCTCACGTACAAGGCTTTAAATAATCAGGCCCCATCTTATCTTAAAGACCTCATAGTACCGTATCACCCCAGTAGAGCACTTCGCTCTCAGACTGCTGGATTACTTGTGGTTCCTAGGATACTTCAGAGTAGAATGGGAGGCAGAGCCTTCAGCTTTCAGGCCCCTCTTCTGTGGAACCAGCTCCCAGTTTGGATTCAGGAGACAGACACCCTCTCTATTTTTAAGATTAGGC
>VUQK01025403.1:11236-23758 GCA_015106715.1 Bujurquina vittata
GGGAACGAGGGGGGGGGGGGGGGGGGGGGAAGGGGGGGGGGGGGGGCACACAGAGAGCCACCGCAGCGCCAAGTGAATACATCTGATATTTGTAGGGAAACTGAATAAATACGAGTCGCTGACCTGATTCATTTCCTTCTTTTAATAAAATTCAGCATGGTTCCTTTATTGTTAGTTACTCCCCTAATACTGTTAGATTTTGATAAAAACATAATCAGAGATGGGATGGTCGGGTATCAAAGATAAGGGCAGACCAAGAATTACATCACTAATCCAGAGAGGCGTCGGTGCAGGATTTGAAGCCTTCACCCTGTCCTTTCTGCAGAGAATTAAGCTGTTAGAACTCACCGGGTGCTCTGCAGCAGCCACTCTGATAAAGTGCATTTTTATCAAAGTAGCACCAGTTCTTCATTGTAGGCCTCAGGTTACAAACAAATCTGAACGCTGTGCAAAATTATGATGTTAATATTTCACATTAGTCATACAAGTATTATCCCTATGCAAACACTATTTCATGTGAATATCAGACTATTACAAATGTTTTCAATTCAAAATACTGTGTCATCAGCTAGTAGCCTATCCCATGACATCATTGCTATCCTTAGTAACTATCTTGGATATACTATGTGTAATGCTGTAGCTTCCCTGTGGTAAAACAATGAATAAAATAGCCCAAATTACCGGCATGTATAAGTTACCTAGCTCCACATTTGCAACATGTTCATGACCTTGAAGACTTCTATGACCTTTTTTTTCTTTAAAGGATCTATTTTGAATGATGATAATTTAAAATGAGGACTCGTGATGATGTCCTCCAGTGATTGCCAAGGACAATTTTCATGGATTTGGCACAAAGGAGTCAATATACAATAGCTCTGCTGCAACCCCTGGAGTCCCAGGGCCCCAGGGCAGTTGCTTGGTTTGGCCAATTGGTAATGCAGCGCAGTGTGTCCTCTGTATGCTGTGGAGCAACTCTCCATGGGGAGCATGAAATCCTCCCTGTCCAATCACCTTTCAGCGTTACTCTTGTTTACAGGAACCTTATAAGTACGGGGGAAGTCAGTTCTGCAGTGTTTGGGAAAACACACGTATCATATGGAAAGAGACAGCACACA
Organism: Bujurquina vittata; assembly: GCA_015106715.1. Lineage (NCBI taxonomy): Eukaryota > Metazoa > Chordata > Actinopteri > Cichliformes > Cichlidae > Bujurquina > Bujurquina vittata. The sequence goes on from VUQK01025403.1 coordinate 12,352, forward strand.
TGGCAAATCTAGAAAAATAAATAAAACAGCAATATGTGTGATCTACAGATTTGTTTTGTTAGGAGTTAGGAGTGATGCCTCACCCTGAAATGCTTGATAACTAGCATAAAATTGCAGAGCTGCATCTCTTTTGGCAGATGCCCCGTTTTAATTGAATAGCAAGAGCTGTGCTATGAAACACTGCAAAACACCGGACCCGCGTGCTTGCTGTGTGTCTCAAAGCGGTGAGAAGAAACTGCATAAAGTATTTAAGATGACATTTTTAAATTAGACTATTAGTTAGACTGTGGATTCTGCGTGAAATGTAAAATGGGAAATAAAACTGAAGGTGAGTAACTAATTCATTTGTGAGGAGCACCTCGGCAATAATGTAATTCTTTCTGACGTGCTAATAACTCTGTTCACCGAGGAATCATGTTCCACGAAGGCGATACCTTTTCAATGAGCCTTCCAAATCCTGTCCCCCGCATTTCATGCTCCCCATTGAACGCCGCCACAGTCACAATGGCATTAACGTGTTTTTCGGTGTGTTAACTGATTTTTTTATTTTTTTTTACTTCCAATTTGGCATCATCGCCCAATATCACATTTTAATGCATTTGCCTCTTTCTGCCTTTGTCTCCATCAGAATTCATTTTGCCATGGTCAGAGTAAAGCTATAATAAAAAGGCAGGATTATCTAGATGTACATAAGCTTGAGTGAGGATGAGTCTCTCATCTGCTTGATCCAACATCTAATTCTTTATACATCTCACTTTATATTTTCACCTACTTACAAAATACATGAAACAAAGACACACTTTTGTGAATAATGCATACCAAATGTTTCCGAGCGACTCAGACACCTTGTCACAAATCTCTGATGCGTCCTGCTTTTTGCTGAGCGCAGGGAGAGTGTGAGAGTGAGAGAGAAGGTGGGAGGAAAGGAAATATTTCGCTGACTCACTGAATAGGAAATGACCTACGTCAGCATGACAGGTTGTTCTCACTTAGCATACATGCATCTGACACCGGACTGGGGAACGTCCTCACAGCCCCTCGTGTCTGTAAATGTGCATCAACATGTAAGAGATGCTCACTCCTCAGAGACAGCGCGAGTTTAAAATAGGATCACCACAGGCAGAAGCTGTTTTCAGATTTTTTTTTTTTTGAAGAGTGGCTGGTGGCTGTAAGTTCTAATGAAGCAAAAAGACCACCTCGGAGACCACCGAGAAGTAAGGTTAATTCCCGTGATGTTACTTTGCAGCGGCACTGATGCTTGGGGGCTCGTGTTGACAACGTTCAAAACTTTTAAAAGAGTACGGATTTAGCATTAATATTTACCCTTGTGACGCTGATGGATTCACAACAGACATTTTTTTTAAAGTATTAAAACTGATGCATCAGGACCTTTTCTTCTTCTTCTTCTTCTTCTTCTTCTTCTTCTTCTTCAGTACGTCTGATAAACCTGTCTCTTACATAGCAAGCATATTTATGGTGTTGATTTTTTCCCCTGTATGTACAAAAGTAATGACTCCATCTGAAGTTTCATAATTGTAATAGAACACTCTCTTTTGGGTCAGTGTCTTTCAAACTTCCTGCCCTCATAGTTTTAATGCCTTACATAGAATGTCCTAAACAAGCCAAAGCCGATCCACAGCAACGGGGTTATCTTGCCAGACTTTTACAAACGTCATTTCATAGTTTTCCAAGTGGTGGGACCCTGAGTTTGGGTGTAATGGCGCAGTGTGGGGAACTCCAAATGAATAATTTGTTTTGTGAGTTCCAGCAGATTTTTTGTGTGTGTGTGTGTGTGTGTGTGTGTGTGTGTGTGTGCAGACTGTGATCAGCTGACCTGTGTTGCTGCTCTATTCGTGCGCTTTGTGGTTTTAGCTAGCTGAATTCAACAAGATATGAAAAGATGCTACGCAAGCTATTGAGCTAATGATTTCCAACTCATAAATACTACGTGGCAAGTAAAAAGTTAGAACTCAGCAAGTTAATATAATCAGCATCATCACCTTAAATATAAATGCATGTCAACTACTCTTACCGTAACCTGGTAACAGTGCCGTAGATGTAAACAGTACAACATCCCTGTAAACTTTATCACAGTACTGTAAATCAACCAGTCTATTCTTAGCTGGATGCAATCTTACATCTTTCTCCATGTCTCAATGAGGGAGAATCAGCAACTGTACATATGCATAGAAACAGTGTGTGTGTGTGTGTGTGTGTGTGTGTGCGTGCGTGCGTGCGTGTGTGTGTGTGCATTTGATGGTATTTGCTGAGCTTTTTTGAAAAGTTGCATTTGAAATGACCTGCCGTTTAAAAAAACATTGCTGTGTTCAACTCATTCAGTAGTAGCATGCATTAACCTGCCTATCAGATTTAATTCCTCATTAACAGAAGGTTCCAGAACACTGTTCCAGATCGATCCGGCTCACTTTAATCCCTGCCCCGATCCCCGATTATAGTTTCTGAGACCATGCTGACAGAAAGTCAGGTAAAGTGGAGAAACTGTGCCGTGTAGAAATGCTGCCATGTCGCAGAAAACAGGGGTGGTGAGCAGTGGCAGCAGCACAGGAGTTAAAGAAGAAGAAAAAGGGTGGGGTGGGCAGGAAGATGAAGAAGTAGAAGGCACCAATGCCAAAGAATAATCAAAAAGTTCCCTTCCATGAACTACCAGCTGTATATAAGTTACTTGTGTACAGAATGAAAGAAACTCTGTGGAGCTATAGCCAGAAAATATACGTATATTTTTTGATAGAAATAGTTGAGAAAATACACACAGTTCCATTTTTAGCTTGTTTGCATGTTTCTTTAGTGATAACATAGTTTCCCGTTACTATAAGGGAGAGCGAGGGGGAACTGCTTTACAGCATTTCAGACATGAACGAGTAGCTGCCTTCAACCACCACAAACCGCTGCCTCTCAGACACACATACAAGTTTCTGTTGTGGTTTAACTACACTTCTGACATCTAGTTATTGTTTATAAATGGGTTCATCCAGGGAAGTTGCCCTGTTGGAAATCCTTAATGGACCAATCAGCATCCATTAGCAGAATGTCAGAGATTTACAGGCAGAATCAGATTCCCTGTAAGAAAAAGGTAACCTGGCTTATTTTAGTTCAATTTAGATATATATCAGACACTTTATTACGTACACCTGTTCAACTACTCACACAAATATCTAATCAGCCAGTTACATGGCAACAACTCATTGGACTTACACATAAAGACACTGTGAAGAAGACCTGCCAAGGTTCAACTCGAGCATCAAAATGTGGAAGAAAGGTGATTTAAGTAACTCTGAAAGACATATATAGTTGTTGGTGCCAAATGGGCTGGTCTGAGTATTTCAGAAACTGCTGATCTACTGTGATTACTTTGTTTAAGTCTGGGGGGGATATTTTCTTGGCATTGTTGAAATACCGCAGCCTACCTGAGTATTGCTACTAACCATGTTATGACCACAGTGCACCAATCGTCTGATGGTTGCTCCCAGCAGGATAATGAGAATGAGTTCACTGTGCTCGACGGGTCTCCACAGTCACCAGATCTCAGTCCAATAGGGCACCTTTGAGATGAGGTGGAGCGGGAGAGTCTCCTCATGGATGTGTAGGCGGCAAATCTACAGCAACTGTGAGCATCGTAATGAGAATCTATGACATGAAGAATTAAGGCAGTTCTGAGGTTAAACCCAGGACTAGTAAACTGTACCTAATAAAGTGTCAGATGAGTTTATTATCTATACTGTATTTGTGAAAAATGAAATAAAATATGGCCTTACTTTTGTCAACAAGCACACGTAAATGCTAAATTTTAAAGGTTCGCTCCAGTCCCTCCCAATCATTGAGGAACATCTCATGAGTGCCCCTGCTGTGCAAACGTCTACACAATAAGATCAATACGAAGAGAAACCGCTCTCATAGATCAGCACTTACTCTGCTTTGCCGACCTAACAATGTTTGCAGTTGTTAAAAAAATAGGAAACTCTCATTAAAATCTGATTGCAATAACGAATGACGGAGATGGAAGAAAGTGCGCTGCTTTAGCCTCACGTGAGCTCAACATATCATTACCCGCACGACTCTGAGGCTGGATACATTTTAAAAGAAAAAGACCCTGGTGTTAGATTAGTATTCGGTTTTGGTAGACCCTCAGGGTGGATATTGGAATCAATAAAGAAAGGAAAATATTTATTATTTATAATGTCCATAATAATATTTTGCAGCCATTTTGCATTTAGATGTGGACTCCTGCTGAGTTTACGCTGTTCAGTGACCTTCGTGATACACAGTCCCTTCATAATCTCCATAAAGTGAGGCAGTGTGGTCAGCGAGGATCCGCTTATGATGCCTTGTAGGCTCAAAGAACCCAGCAAACATTTGGGGAAATCAGTGAAGATGCTCATGCGTTGTGTTACACTTATCAGCGTGGAAAAAGAAACGGGCTCTTTTTTAAGATAAGACGTGTCCGCGCAATATGTTTTTGATATTCCAAGCGCATTTTAAATGTGTGCGCATTATGTAAAAGTTAGAGAAAGACAGAGAGGTTAATGTGTTGTATGTGTGAGGCTGAATGAGGACAGGAGATAAGGGCCACTCACACAGGCCTGTCCCTGTGTGGGACTGCCTGCATGCGCACCAACACACAGAGCCATCATTACTGTACCAACCTGATTAGCTCTACAAGCAGCAATATCCTGAGGAGGAGACAGAGTATTTTGTTCCACCTATTAGAGGCTTCACAGAGGAAAAGCAAAGCCAGAGATTAAAAGCGATCTTTGATGAGGATCCTTTTTCATATACAGCACATGTTACTTTAATGCTATGGTGGTCATAAGAGATATCAAACGGACTATTTGTCTATGATGTAACATGATGTACAAATGATGTGTTTGCTTGTATTTATTGCTTGGACAAGATGAGAGGCAGAAAAAAAATTAATTTTTCTTGTGCTGTGGTGGTCTCTCTGCAGGAATACCAGTTTAGGACCAATCCAAACCACCGGATGAGCACAGAGCAATGTCAGAAAATGCATTAGTGATGAAGTCAATACATCAATACATTCAATTCTGCCCCTCAAACACCGACTACAGTGAGCACAAGGTAGGAACAGGACACCCACTGGTTTTAAAGCATCTACAGGAACATAAATCAATGAGCATTGTGCAGCTGATGTACTCATACTGCATCTCTAGAAATATGCTGAGATCATTTAAATTAGATCTTGCAAAAGGCCAGAGGTGGACGGGAGATGATCAACTTCTTTATATATGTACTGCATCAACCTAAGCTGTGCAGTATTTGCATATTTGGCTTCAGCCTTCACCGACTAATGAACCTAATAAAAGAAACAGGAATTAATCTCGCAACGGTATGCTGACAGTTTCGGATATTTTTTGCACCATGAACGTGAAACAGAAGCACCCTCTTGGTGAAACAGTTTCAAGGCCATATCCATAATGCCTCTCCAAACCACATGACCACAGATTTCCATAAGAACTCTGTATGGCACAATAAATTTGAGAAGATAAACCTGCAAGTCAACGCCGGTACGGCCACCAGAACGTAACCTATATATGTCCATTTAAAACTCTGTGACTATAATAAAAATAATAAAATGCATCTAATTCTCTGAATTCAACATAAGTTTTCTAGATCCACGAATCACCAAAATGACATTTTTGGGAGTTTTCCTGCACGTTCCAAATTCAGAGATTTCATCTTCACAAACTTTAAGAGAACACATATAAGTGCCTCTTAGGATTTACTTTTCAGGACACGAGCTGTATTTTTACCACCTTTCGGAGGTTAACCACAAGTGTATAGCGCGCATGCATTACACCATACTAGCCCTACTGGGCTGTGTTCATTAGCACCTGCACGTTGTAGCCCGGCAGGAGAACAATATGTCCTATGAGATCTGGTCCACTGGTAAGAAGTATTTTAAGCGCTGTTTGCTCCACATACAGTCTGTTCAAACCGAGGTGATGGATCATATTTTATGAGCTCAACTTTTGTTTTAAATGTAAAAAATTATCATCTGTGTACTAAACATAACTACTTCACCAAAAAACATGAAGGTGTGTACTTAGCAAGCAGACAGCCTCCAGGAAAAGAAAGCGGTGAACGTGATGCTGGCTCCAAACGTCTTTCAAATATGCATGCTTGCATGATAGAAAACACAGGTTTTGTATCTAACATCTCATTTACACACGTATACCAACTAAGTTTGAAGTTAAAGGCTTTTTTAAAGTTATTATCAGAGGCGTGGCTGCTTTGGATATATTGCTGGGCGTAAGTCAAGCCACTGAAGTCAAAACCACTGAATCATATTTGTGGTCTGACAATGCATTTATCTGCTGAATAATATGTCTTGCTGTCAATTGCACTAACAGACTGCTCAAGGATAATATTCAAGAACAAGGGCAGAGCTGTAGTAACTACAGAGGGGCACGGATGATGAACCGTACCAGGAAGCTATGGGGAAGTGTTGTTGAAGCTGGGTTGAGGACAGAAGTGATGATCAACGAGCAGCAGTGTGGTTTCATGCTGAGAAAGAGCTCTACAGATGAGATGTTTGCTGTGAGAGTGTTGATGGAGAAGTGCAGAGAAGAAGGAGTTGTTCTGTGTCTTTGCGGATGGAGAAAAAGCCCATGCTACGGGGCCAAGAGAGGAACTGTGGCGCTGCACGAGGAAGTCAGAGTGGCAGTGAAGTGTGTGAGGGTGGTGAAGGACATGTGATGAGGTGTGCAGTAGGAGTGCCAGATGGGTTCGAGGTGGGGGTGGGATTACATCATCTGGCTCTGAGCCCCTGCATGTTTTCAACACAGTTATTCTAGGTTTTGTAACTTTCTAACTAGTTTTTAACTTTTTGTTTTGAATTCAGTTTCATTTCGGTTGTGCTAGTTTTAGTCTTTTTAAGTATTTTTTAAGTATTGTTGTATGAAGGGCATAATGCCAGAGGCAAGAGCTTTTTGAAAGCAGTTGACTCACGGTCATGTAGATCCAAAGTCTCAATAAACATGCCCATGAAAGCCTCATCAGGCAATTTTACACAACTACCAAACTAATGGCTATTTCCTCTCTGTTATTATTTCATTTTTACTGTGTAGATCAGCCAGAAGTCTCCGTGCACGGGGATGTTCACACACAACTCTGATATTTAGTGAGGTGGAGGCACACGCACGAGAGAAGAGGAAGGAAAGTCAGTGAAAGCAGTTATTTTAGCGCAATGATGCAGCCAATATATAACAGCTAACATAATGAATGCTAACATAAACATGCTAGCGTGTTCAAAATGACTGCAGATTTATTTTAAAAAGTCTGTCCAATATTTGATAATCGAACAATAGTCAGAGTGGCATTGCAGGGTTGCAGCCTAGGCTAGCTGTATGACAGCCGCAGTAGTATATTTTAACACGATATATAATAAATTACAGTATCATTAAGTAAATTTGGATATTCAGTAATAATATATTAACGTAATAACAATGATTCAAACTGATATAGTTGTCAGGCACTGATTTCACTGTGTGCTCAAGAATGAAAGACATCACACTTGAACAAGTCAAAGAGCTTAATACCTTTGCATTTTTCAGTGGCAAAGGGCAAAAAAAGAGTGCAGTCTGATGAAAAGAGCACTATAGGAGTACTAATGGAGCTTGTTTCTAGATTTGATCAAAATATGAGCAGAAGTCAGTAATGAAAGCACAGTGGAAGCTTTGAAAGGGGGCAGAAGAATCACCAGCCTCTGAGGAGAATCTCCAGGGACGGAGAGTATAAAGCCAAATCCAGCCTCATTTTCCCCTTCTCTTTGTATTCTTTCAGATCTGTGTGGCCTCAATCTCTCCGTCTCACTCCCTGCGATTTCTCCCACTTTTCTGATAATTAATAGGTTGTTAATATTTCAGCGCTGCACAGAGGAACTCACACTCGCTGGAAGAACAGAAGTCGCGTCACGTTTGATTTTGGCTATTGTTTGTGAGTTCAGTGGCACAGTTTTCAAAAATTGCTCTTGAATGTCTTAACTGAACTTTAAAGAAACGGAGCGGTTATTGAATGTGACTGTAGTGGTAGAACTGATGATTAAAGATATAAAAGAGAATGGAAAGATAAAAAATGTTTCGCTCTGTGATACAATTCAGTTCTATTAAGAGCTGCAAAGCATGCACGACAGCGTCCATCAACTCCAATCTATTGATCTGGATATAAAAGCAATATCTCAGAGCCTGATACGGCCCATGTATTCTGTATTCTGTATTCACATTAATGTGGATCTGAGGATCCAGTGTGGACGAACTCAGCCCAAGTGGGAGTTGAGCCTCTCTCAGGAGACATAATTAGAGAGAAAATTGTGATGATGAGAAACGCTTTTAGGCGGATTTTCAGTGCAGTGTATATGGGATTAACTGTACATTACACAGGCTTCTAATCCATAGGCACACTAAGCTAGGAATTAGCATGCATGATTAGCGTTTTAAGCCAGCTATTAGATGGGAATAATACTGTAAATCAGCTAAAACGGCTTGCAGTGTTTTGACTGCTCTGCGGTCGCTGCATGAACTTCTCCAATAACCTGAAACAGCAGACATAAACAGAGTGACACAGGCGACAATTTAACTGTGTTTTTAAATGTTTATTTATTGTGGGAAGATTTTCCAGCATGACTTACCTTTTTCCATCTGATTCTCAGTTGCTCGGTTACACGGGTAAAATGTTTGGAACTCCTCAGTACGACCACACGTCTGTGCTTGGCGTCTGAACAGCTCCTGAGGAGCAAATGGGACTCATTGATATCAGCTGAATGGAGAGAGTGCTTCTCATTCAGCTTCTCTTATCAGGTTACCAGACGTCCACCTGGATCTGAACTGGCTTCTTTCTAGCCAAAAAGCCTTTTCCTAATATTCTTGACCCTGCATGGCACAGTGATGCCTCTGTGTAACATTCTCATTGTACCCTCGCACAGTTTATACTAAATATAATATAATAAGTTTAAAAAAGAGGGGACTGAAGGTAAACTGAGAGCAGTGCTTTAATTTTTCACAGGACTCTCTGAAGGTTGTGCCAGATCGCTTTTTTGTGCCCTTCCCCACATTCTCAAGCCTTGAGCCACCCTTCGTAGATTTATATTGTGCTAGAAAAATGGGAAACAGGTGCATCGATTCATTGAAACATGTGCAAACAGAAGCATTTATTGCAGAAATCAACTAAGAATGTCTGATTTAGGCCTTCATCTATTACAACTGTGCATGTGCTGCGCTTCTCCCATTGGCAGCTTCCTCCTGTCGGTGGTTCCAGCTCCATTTACATGGACAGACACTGAAACAGACTGTCTGGAAAAGAGCTCAAAACCAGGGGTAGTCTGGCATGGTGGAAAAAAGTATCTCAGTGGTATTTTGAGCTGAAACTTTAAATACGTTTATTTGCTTTAAAGTCGAATTTTCTTAATTGTTCTGTTGCCTCTTTGACAATGGAACAAAAAAAGAGCTTTCTTGGGAAATTAGATGGAAATAAATGCACTATATGTGAGCGCTGAGAGAATAAGACAAGTGAATTGATGTAAACTGCTAGCAAAAAGTCCTCATTTACTTATTTCAAACAGGTCTTAAAAGTTTATAGAGTTTTACATCATCCAGCTGCTTCTTGTGTAGCTCTGGTCTGTGGATGTATGAAGGTTATTCACATTAGGCATGCTATGTGTCAGGAGATTCCTGTTGCGGTGGCTGCTTGTGAGCTAGTTTTGTGTATTTGAAGGGTATTCAGAGTGAGCTTTACTTGCTATCAGACTGCCCCGCGCGGTCACCTTTCTCGCTTTCAAAGTTACTAGATGGCAAAAGAAAAGTAAACAAATGGAGTTTAATTGCAGAAGGCATAAATAGCTGCTAAATAGCTGTGAGTTTGCATTCTGACCCAGTAGTTTGGTGTTGTAACATGTTAGTTCTCATCCAAAGTCACAGGCGAGGCGGCGCTAGACCAGGTGACAGAAGAGGCTATCACCACACTCAGCAGAATTCATCTTCTGAAAACTGTGATTGTCTGCGTAAGTTCATGGAAATCGAACCAGGGAGAGCCGCTTTCACAGTATCACAGTGTACATTATAGTGTCACTGATTTTTCGCTGACCTTTGGAACTCTTGGCTCCAAACCTTTCTCTGAGATCCAGCTGGTTTTTCCTTTTTGAAAGCACAACTTCTGCAAACAACAGTTGCCGAAAGATCATTCTTAATTATTTCCCCTTTAACCTCTTGTGGAGCAGCCTCCCACAAACTCGCACCGACCTCCTGAATTCTTGCGATTCGTGTGACTCCTCAGGCATCATCCCTCCAAGTCCTGCAAAATGCATCTTTAAGAATTCATCCCTTGGCCTCCATGTTCCTCGAGTCTCTCTGAGCTTGTCGACGCCCTGGCCTTTTCCTGCATCAGTATTCCACCGATGGTGCTCGCTCTCCCTCTCTCACCGTATGATTGTGTTGCAGAGCAAGGAATAAGATCTGATGTGGCTGTCTACAGGTAGGCCGGCCGCTCCCCGGGGTCCAGCTTAGCTTAGCCCCTGTTTTGTTGGTCTAAAGTGACAGTTGGACAAAGACGAATGTAGGTAAATGTAATGCAAAAATGTCTTAGATTCAGTGATCCATGAACACACACACACACACACACACAGAAACACGCAGACACACACTCTAAGATATATTGCCATAAAATCATCACATTACACACAATGTTGCCAAGACTTAATTCTTCTAATGCGCTGAGACACAGTAAATTTGTGCACACTTCACTAGCAGCAGTTTGGCAGTAAAGGGAAGGTACTTGGAACTTCAAGGGTGTCTTGCTTGCTCAAGGATGCTTCAGCAGAAATGGCTGTGCATGCAGAATAGGGTTATGCATAATGTAAGAGTATAGTGATTTTTTTTCCTAAGCAGTCATGATACTGATACATTACTGATACATACCAATAACAGACACCAGATTAAATTATGCAGTTACTAATTTATTGCTAATCCTAACAGGTACAGCTGATGATTAGGAGAGGCAAAAATCATGGCTGTGTAGGTCTGTACAATAGAGCATCCGTACCTCTGTACCTGCACGCTCCAGCCTGGTGCTGAGCTGTAAATTGCCTCGGTTAAAAGAGGTCCAGTGTTGCGAGCACCGGTGGCAGTTTTTGCGGTCTTCCGATGGAGGGATTATGATTGCATCACTTTTCTGTCGGTGCCATAAAATCATCTAAAAGAAATCACAGCCTGCATGGATGAAATCAACACCAATACTGTCGTTTTGAGTCATTTTACAAAAAACAACAGCTTTTTCTAAAGGGAAGATCTTATGCTAACTTCCAACACCATTTTTTTAGTATATTTGGACTTTGCTAGAGTCCCTTTGCAATGATTTGCAGTTAAAAAAATAATCCTTAAAT
>VUQK01025409.1:7477-34882 GCA_015106715.1 Bujurquina vittata
TAAGTGGTTTCATGGTCAGGTGAGGCTCATTTCCTTGTTGTTTCATGAATTTGAATTTTTTTTAGCTTTTCACTGTATTTTTTAAATGAGGCCTAAAGAGATGTCAGTCCAAGTGAGGGAGGCATGCTAAGCTAAAGTGAGAGGCGTCAGAGTAGTCATAAGTCATACTAGCAAATGTTTATTTCCATAAGAAATGAAATAAATTGGATCTGGTGAAAATTAGGGGGATTTTATTCTGAAATGTGTTAAACTTAGCTCTCAGCTGCTCTCTGCCAGGCCTGTGAAGTATAGTGTTAAAAGCAGCTGGGATGACCGAGGTTATTCCCATGGCTGTGGTGAAATACAACAAATCTTCTTATCGACTTCAGCCTCACAGAGATGGAATCACGCAGCCTTCAGAAGTCACACCAGACAATTCCGACAGCAAATCTAGCAAACTGTGGGGAACGTAAACCTTCAAGCTTTTCTGCAAGGTCTTTACAAAAACTGTCACATGTGTAGAAATCCTTTTGGGTTGGCTGTCGTGTTCAGACAGAAAAAAAAATGTAATTTAATTTTCAGCTCTGGAGCTTATTTTACTGAGCAATAATGTCTGGATGTTTTCTCTGTTTTGAACCAGAGGTTGAAGAGCCACACATTAATCTGTGTTAGGTTTACGAGTTTATGCAGACAGAGCACGCAGATGGCTGTGGATAATTACAAAAATAAATATTTGGCCATGTCATTTTGAAATTATTTAAGAACACGTGTAGGCTGTAATGGGCACAGCTGATGCTTCAGAGAATAAACTGTGTTACTGAATGAATTCACTGACACCCAACATCACACAGCAATTTCCCAGTGGCTTCTGGAGTAATTGGAACCAATGCTGAATAAGACGTAGAAAGCTGTAAATTACTATTGATGATTAGCATCCGAGATCCCACATGTAGGCGACTTAAAGTCTCTTACAGAGAGAGCAAAAATATAGCAAAAACTCACTAAACAACATGTGTTTATGAAGAAAAGTCATCTTTGTGTCTGTTTTTGACTTTGCAAACTTAATTACCATTGGACTGTTAATTAAATCAGCTCTTTAAAGCATTTTAGTGACGAGCTAGCAGCTTGTGACAGAAGACCTCTCTGCCTCGCTGCTGCTGTTTACAGTAGCCTCACTGATGCTCTCACTGGGTTTAGGTGAAGACATGAATTTGTTATGGACACCATCCAAACAAAACACTGCTTTTACCACACTGCTGCACTAAAACTGTGGGAACCTCTTCACAGACACTGTGCACGTGCATTCTGGTCGGGCAGATTTTTCTGGCTAATACTCGCATCAGATCTAAATGGGTCGGGTCAAAAGGGTGGATCGATAAAATGCATTTTTAAAAACTAATATTTCTTGTAACTTATCAGTGCTACACTTTATTGTGAGGAGATCTTCAGGTTACACAACGAGCACGGGACATTTCATCAGACTGCACAAATATTTGCCCTCACACGTTATCGTTATTGCCATACTGGGGCATTAACATGGGTGGTATAACTAGCTGTAAACAGCATTAAAATAACACTGCCTTCTAAAGTCCCTGATGTGAACATGTTGCCTGTGCACACATCCAGCCAGCACTGACCGGTATTATCTGGAGTCAGGTTACTGGGTGAAATATCTCCCTCTTTCACTATGCCTACCAGCTAACAACAATGCGGGCTTCTTTTAAGTTTTCTTTAGCCACAGAAATATAGCTGGTCATGAAAATGCTTTCAGAATGCAAAACAGTGAAAATACTGCGTCTCAGACTGCACTCAGATCAGGCGAAATGCCTTCACACGTCATTCCTGACAGCTACATGCTCAGGTGGTTGGCTCGTTATTATCTCTTATCTTTATCTTATGAAACTAGGAAAGCAAAATTTCTAAGTCAGGCTTTTTAATATTTCTGTTATCTGCAATGAGAAGTAATTAGTCCTGCAGTACCTCAAAGTGCAGAGGCGGGGGCTCGGCGAATCAAGGAGCATGTAATTAGTTTTCTGTTTTTTTCACGGTGACACTGAAGCCGGAGCCGTTAGCGCCGCTGATAGTCCTTTCTTAAAAAAAATAACACCCATTAATTTGTTCTTGCGTAAATTTTATTTGTCATAACAGTCGCATAATTTTACAAGCCTTGGCTGTAGGCACAAAGAGATGTTTTTGACACAGAAAGAGGATGAAATGCCTTCAGTGACTCATCGAGTGTGAAAAGACATTTACAGCACGTCTGCTTATGCAGGGTTTTTAGGACTTACTTAAAAGTATTTAAGCAGCCGTCTGAGGTCAGAACGTGTGACCTGCTGTTTCTGTTTACACCGGTTCTTTGCCCACACACTAACTGCTCAGGGCACTGCGCTCAAGTTGGTTGTTTTCTAATTGGTAAATGTGCTCAAGGCTCCCTAAACCGTATGGATGAAGAGCTTTATGGTTGGTTCATGGTTGGAATGCAATATATGGATTAAACAAGTATGCCACAGCCGTGTGTTGTCATGCAACTGAATAATTTTAACAAATAAATAAATATAACAACTAGCATTTGCAAATGAGGATCATCCAAACGTGCACAGCGAAATGTTAGAAGGATAATAACACCTATGTGATGCTGACTATTAAGGCCCTTTTTAAAGTATGAATCACAAGCAAAAAACAAAGTCTGTGGCATCGGATTTTCATAATATTATTGATGTAAAGTAGAACTTCTCAGTCTGATTTTACCCCCAAGCAGTGCATAGTTTATTAAACTGTTAAATGTAAAGAGGGCATGAAAAGGAGCCATTGATGTGCCATCTTCAGGCCACAGAAGAATGGATGTCAGGACAGAGTATCAGTTCATTCTCTTTGGAGGTGTTGGACTTTTCCCATCCACAATCTTCTGAAGCGCGCTTTAGTTGGGTCGCTAATGGTGGCTGCCTGCAATGCAGTCATACTTCTGCTTCTGTCAAAATCGAATAAATATTGCACCGAGATCAAAAACGCTAATTAGGTGGTTAGCAAAAATACAGTCGCTCATAATGATTCTCAAGCAATGCACACTAAAAAATGAGCACGGCCTCACGAGCTCTCACTGAAGGGCATGGGCTCGGGGACCTGTGTCATTACAGCCCTGATTAGAGGGATATTAACAATCTCACACAATTTTCACAATGTGGATTAATTCCAAACAGTCCACTATCTCATCACTGGCTTTGCGAGCTTTATCCTTCTATTCCAAACCAGAGTTAGAACCTAAATAGAGTATTCAAATGGTGTATTTATTCTCCCCGTGGGCACTGACAAAATCTTATCTGTTCTCTTTCTCCTTTTTGGATCACAGACTGCTCAGACGGTGCTTGTGGTGGTGGTGGTGTTCTGCTTGTCTTGGCTCCCTCATCACGTAGTTCACCTCTGGGTGGAGTTTGGAACCTTCCCGCTGAACCAGGCCTCCTTCGTATTACGGGTGGCTGCTCACTGCCTGGCGTACAGCAACTCGTCAGTCAACCCGGTCATCTACGCCTTCCTGTCGGAGAACTTCAGAAAGGCCTACAAGCAGGTGTTTAAATGCCAGATTGGGAGCGGTGACTCCCCGCTCAATGACATCAAGGACATTCGCAGCAAAGCGGATACGCCACCCTCGACTAACTGCACGAATGTTTGACTTACTGTGATTTAGAGTTAGTTATGCCTGCTGTCACACTGAAGCGCATTGCAAGTCATGGCAACAGAGCCATCAGACATGAGTGTGTTTGGAAATTGCTAAAGCTGTAATATTCCACATGAGCGCTGTTCATTTCACCTGGACTAGAGGGGATATGGCACCAGTGGCTGCAGGACATGTTTATTCCCTCTTTGATTCATCTGCGTTTCCTACATCTCTTCTTTGATTTAAAAAAAAAAAAGGTGTGGCTTCTGAAATTGAGAAAAACCGTGTTTCCTCGGCTGTGAACACTCTTAGAACGAAGACACTGAGTATATTCAGGTCAATGTATTTAAAACAGTAGGCCTATAGGGTAAGGGAAAAAGTATTGTTACAGGTCCAACAAGTTGATATTTTTTATAAAAATGTTTAAGTGAGGTCTGGGGGTTAGAGGGCGGGGTCAAATTAAGGTCTGGGGGATGCAAAGGAAGCTTTATGAAAGCTTTATGTACACAAAACACGGCGACAGCGGAGGATTTCTGGTTTCCAGTCTATCTCCAAAACGCTCCAAAAATCGCCAACATCACTGGAAAAAGTCGCTAAATTTGTTGCTAGTCGCTTTTTTGGGGCAAAAAAAAGTCACTACAGGGGTCTGTAAAGCCGCTAAATCAAGCGACGAAGTCACTAAGTTGGCCACGCTGTTCGGAAGCAGGGAGCACGACGATACCTCTAAAATGTACCTGTCACAAACTATACACAGTCAAGCCTAATTTACATGTTGGAAACTACATTTAGCTTAGCCTGCTAATGTTACCTTTGCAGAGTTGAAGGGTGAAGGCAAAGAACTGTGATCATAGCTTCAGTGGTACCTTAGATGAGTCTACTCTTTTGCTTCATAAAGCTGTGTAGGATATGAAGGCCTTACATATGCCTAATATACTGTGAATTCTTGGTAAATTAGTACTAGCTTGGAATTATAAGCACGGCTGACTGGGCATCTAAATAACACCGTTGGTTTCCATGGAAGTTTGCTCATTGTTGACTCTGTAGCGCAGAAGCTTTGTCTCTCTTGTTGCTCCAGAGACCAGATTTCCAACTACAACGTGCACCAAAACTGGTTTACTGGGAAATTCATGTGCCTGAAGACCGCTGAACGTGTTTGGCCATGGCCTGAATGTAAACCTTGTAGTCCAGCTTAGGGGTTCAAGAGTCTGTCTTGATTTCTGCTGAACTACCAAAAATTGCTTTAGAATAATCTGCAAGCAAAATTCAGACCGGCTACCCCTACAGACAATATTTTTGTGTAACTGGCCCCTGGAGTGCAGTGAGCGGTCACCAGAGCCAAAGCCATCTGTTTGTGGGTAGCACATAGCCGGATGTGCCTCCCATTGGGGGAAAAAATTATAAACTGCAGCATGGGAATTTGTTGAACTTAAAACATTTTTTAAAATAGTTTTTCTTTAATTTTTGCTACATACCGAAGTTGAATTGTATCAGTGTGCGTGTTTGTGTTGTTAAATAAGGTACGGCAGAGCTGTGCTCTTTAGCAGCAGTAATAATGAGTAATGTTTTTCAAATAAGCTGTCCATCACTGCTGATGGGCTTTCACTGTAGATATATATTAAAAAAAAGCACTCTGCACAAGAAAGCATGTATTTCAAATAGATTTTGTTGTAAATATCAAAAGCTAAAACTCATATTCACATATACGGTTTTCAGATGTGCTGTATCAGTATGGCTGTTGAGTGTACCGATGCTTGATGCGTCCTTTCTGATAGCCGTCTTTGTAACCAAGAAAACAACAGAACAATGGAAATAAAGAAATTCAGTGTATACTATATGTGATGTGCCAAACCTCCATATAGCAGCTTTTGCTCAGATCAACAAAATCATTAAAACTGAACAAGATGAGACATTCAGATACAGTATAGCTCAGTATCTTATGTAACCACGTGTCAGTCTGCTTGAGATTTTGGGCCATTGTACCAGCTTTCTTCAGAGAACATCAAATAATTTGGGTCAGCGTCGTCTCGCCCTCCCTCTCAATGAGGACCTCAGATCTGACGAGCAGCTGATGACTTTGCTCACTGTATCGCTGACTGCACATATAATTCTTCCCACAAAGGAGTCAGGATTGTATAGGACATGCATGGAGAACATCCTGGAGGTGTGGGGAACATGGCTGTTGGTTGAAATTATGCTTGACACTAGTTTACATACAAAGAGCTCATGAACATCTTTTTAAACATGAATGTAATTTGAATTTGATGTCACATTTGATCACAGTCCCCAAATTACAATAACTGTTTAGTATATAAAGACTGCTGCCGTGCACTTAGGCACATCTAAGTTCAGGAGAAGACGCTAAATGTTTACAATTTTTATTCTGCTTTGTGTACCAATCTATGACTTACTAAGTTTTTTTTTTATGAAGCATACCTCTGTAAGCTTTTCATTTCTAGGTTCATCAGGATGAAACCTTGCTATCACCATGTTCCCTGTGGTATTCACTAATTCACGAGTACACTGAGTATACCATAACTGTAATTTGAAGGCTATATTCCCAAGTTTTATATTTTAGAAATGTACATTTATATTTTAAACTTTAGTTACCCCCCTCCAAAAAAAAATCAGCTATTCCATGCTTAAAAAAGTATGATTTAAAAAAAAAAAAAAGAAAAATAGAAAGAAAATAGCAAAAAAAAGAAAAAGGCATAAAAAAGAGTATTATAAAACCAAATGCACACACATACCACTGAGTGAGGAAGTGCCATGAAGGTGCTTGTTCTTATTGTAGGTTTCTTGACACACTCACATCTCCCTCATTTGTTCACATCATGAAGTTTGTACAGTTTTTTTTTTGGTGCTTTTTGTTTACTGTGGTTGCGCTGGCTCATCTTTTAACTGTGATTCCTGTATTGAATCAGCTGTGATATGAAAACAAAATATGACAAGAGGAAAAACAGTTATAACTGTCTTTGAAGTATAACAATATCTGGATTGCATTTTGAAATATATCCAGGCTTTTGACTGTGTCTTATGCAGTGCTGTTGGTATTAAGAAGTCATATTAAACTCATTTAATCTGGTGAAATCTTTTTATTCCATAAACAACATAGGCTCGTGTGTTTGTTTGAAATTTTTTATTGAGGATTATCCACTCTGGAGTGCATTTCCTGGCATCAAATCCACCCACTGAGCACAATGATCTGAAGACCCCTCCGGGGGGCGCAACGATGCCTCGTACTGGAAATATCTAGCAGTTTTATTTAAAAAGATGTGAAAGGTGAATAGAACAGTAAGATTTTAACCCCCTTTGAAACATCAAGTGCATTCACAGGTGTGCTACTGAAATAGAAATCGCCCAAGGGATGATTTTTATTATTGCTATAAAAATCAACACCAGCAGAAACGAGGGAAATGGCTTCTCTAAGCTTTAATTGAATTGCGACACTAAATAGAACCAAACTGGGAATTTGAATTTCTTTTGTATGAGGCTGGATTGCTCGGGTGGATGGTCTGTATGAAGTAGCAATTTTTGTTGCCTCACTTTTCCCAGTGCTTTTATTGAGATCAAAGACCTGAAAAACAAGTGATATTGTCATGAGCTTCAGCTGCCTTTTGCATAAATCAAATATTCAATGTGTACAGAAAAGAAATCCCACCCATCCAATGAGAACAAAAAAAAGTCAAATGCACATGCATATCATCAAGAAATGCATCAAGGTGTGAGTTTTCTTAGTTAATGCTTCTTCTTTTACATTATCACCAACTGATTTTTTACCACTTTCTCACCCATCAGGTGCAAACACAGTTGAGTAAACTGCAAGCCCTGATTGTTGCTAGGTGCCCCCCGTTTCTTTTTCATGGATGAGTTTGCATGGTTTGCAAGTGGGTTGTTTCTAAGTAACTCGCATCCTAACTTCCTACACAAGTGCACTGAGCCACTGTGTAGCTTTCCCACCTTAGCTCCCCCACTGACGCCAGTCATTACCTCACATTTTCAAAAAGACCTCATTTTATCTTAAGCAGAAAAGTATCAGTTGATCATAGGACACTACGACCCGTGTGTCTATTAGTCTCACAGGCGAAAGAAAACCCTCGAAATTCAGACTAACAGACGGGCAGTACAATGAATCAAAGTGACTTCAATAGGAGATCTAATAAAGGCTGGCAGGCAAGCCAGTGGATGCAAAGGCATGAGGGGCAACAAAGTGGCAAATCTGGCTGCTTTAACTTGGGGGACAGTGACTGAATGAGAAGCAGGTGTGTGGTAAAGCTGAAGATCAGGCGTTACTGCGAGTAAGGAGGGGAAAAAGTTAGGTGACTGAATCTGGAGGTAAGTCTGAGGGTATCTGATGGATAAATGGAGAAAAGAAGGCTGGAGTTAAGAGCAGCGAGAGAGGAACCAAGACAGTTAATATGCTGTCGCTCACAAATCACAGCTCCCAAATCTCTGATGGAAGCGTTAAGCTGCCAAGTTGTTTTGCGATTAACACGGGTGCCAGCTTTCTAAGAAGGAAGGAGAATGTGCAGAATGCAAAATGCACCATCTCCGGTTCTGTAGCTGTAGCAATTTTAATACCTTCTTTAAAAATTAATCCACTTTGAATCCATAAACTAACTGCAGTGTTACTTGGAGTCCTCTTTGAAATAAAGCCTTACAAAGTTGTGCTGTTGAGGCCAATGGAATTCCATAAAGGTGAACCACATAATGGCATGGTAAAATAAGACCCCGTCACAGAGACAAACGTTTCTCAAAGCGAAAATTATCTCACTGATCAGCTAAAAGCTTAAAAGGATACATTTGAAAGTACTAAACACACACACACACGTCTTGCCAGTTGAGCTTCAGCTGTGTGCCGTTCAAAAATGAATAAATTGAATAAATTCATGGGTTTCTACATTAAAATCAGCTCAAAATGTTTCCCTGCAGACAATAAACACCGAGACAACAAAATCGCTGTTGTGCAAAGTTTTGTTGGCACTGGACAAACTCCAAAATGTTTAATGCTAAACACAAGTCCACAGAGTAAGTCCTCTGATTGCTATTCCTAATTAAATACACTGTCATGGAGAAAATAACCCGCTTACTAAAACAAATTCATTGTCACACAGCAACACATTTTTATTTATGGCTTTAATGACCATCTGATGGTGACGTGGATGTCTTGTCTCGTTATAAGCCTGGCCACAGTCACAGGGTGTTGCATGGTGAGATGCTCGCCTGGCTCTTCCATTGCCTGTTTGTGGAGCTGTGCACCTCCACGGAAGCACCCACTGCTGGCCCCTGAATTTACATGCTTACTTATCGTCCAATATCATTAATACATGAGCATGAATGCAACAGACGTCAGCGCCATTTATAAATCATCTTTTCCATTCATGTTTGCCCGCTTGAATGGCATCTATTCATTCAACCGTTGTTGACGTCAAGGCGATCGTATTCCTGCCTTAAAAGCATCACTGCCTCTGATGCAAAAGAGTTGGGGAAAAATTACCTGTGCAGCTTTGGACTAATGATGTTCCCTTTCTTGAAAATAAGCTATTATTGCTAATTTTACATTTGGATCTAAATCAAAATCAGCATCAAAGTCGGGCGTCGCTCCACAAAGCAAGGGGATGAGAGACAAAGAGACACTCTCTCTTCATTTGGTAGAAAAACATATCACTTAGTCAGTCACTCAGAGATGCTGCTCAGTCCATCCAAGCACATACAGGCTCGTTTCCTCTGAATCAGCTGTTACCTAATTGACGTTGATGGAGCAAGAAGTGTGGTCTCCCTGCACAGCCGGACAGGCTGCAGACAGGATCTCAAAGAGAGCATATCAAAACTGTCAGCCAATGAGAAGTGCATACATTGCTCCATTCGCCTCTAAAATTATTCATTATGTTGCATATAAGCTGCTTTTAAGTAATTTTATTTGTGTTGAATCAGCACTGGAACACTCACTGGCCACTTCAGTAGGTACACCCATTCAACTGCTGTTTAACGCAAATATCTAACCAGTCAATCACATCGCAACAACTCAGTGCACATTTTGGGCCCCTTAATACCAGCTGGGCATATTTCAAACACCACAGCCTACATGAGTATTGATGCTGACCATGTCCATCTCTTTATGACCATCTCCTGCGGGATAGTGCACAGACCCACAACCTCAAACTGCTTTCTTGAACATGACAGTGAGTTCACTGTACTCAAACCCCACCCAAAGGTAAGCCACCAGATCTCAATCCAATAGAGCACCTTTGGGATGTGGTGGAATGGGAGATTGACATAATGGATGTGCAGGTGACAAACCTGTGGCATCTGCCAATGTTATACCTAATAGAGTGGCCAGCGCGTGTACTGTATATCCAGTGTGCTGAGAATGTCATATCTTTCTACACCTTTTGTGTTACACTAACACGGTGTTTGCTGTGAGCATTGCTTGGAAAATAAGCCTGTGCCGACTCTTTGCAGCGCACGTGGATATCATACTGTGAATATTTGTGCTCTTGTAATTAGGACTGAATCACGAGCAGCTGAGACGCGAATAGTGCGCAGCATGTAAAAATCAGAGTCAATTAAGATAAGTGGTTTCCTTAGTTTAGGATAACTGAATTCAATTTGTCTGAGGTCATCCAAATTAATACTGGCAGTGACAGAATAAAAAAAATGGCACCAAATATCTACCTGTTTGCATATTTTGCTCTTGACAGCAGGGGAATATCACACATCCAGCAGGACCTCCTTTTCTTCCTGTGCTGTCGTGATTTCAGGTCGCCGCGATCGCATAACACATCTGTACTTCAAAAATAAGTGACAAAGCTATTACAGCAGCTACATGTCTGTTCCCAGAAATGCATTAGGGAAACAGCATGGGCTTTCCCAAATGGAGCTCACTCACTGACACATAACATCAAAAAAAAAATATTATAAGGGTGCGCGTGAGTGAAATGTTTTGAAATGTGCTCATTTAATATAAATACAAAAATTGGATTTTTACAATAGATGTCAGTGACCCAGAACATGTCATTTTTCTCTCTATTCAAGGTTGTCTCTCAAGTATGTTTTACACAGTTTGCATTAGAGAGCCTGCTTGAAACACTTGAAGATCATATATGCTGAACATCTCTCAACTGAGTAGAAGAAAGCCTCTGATGCCCGCTATACAGCCTTGATCCATCGGCGCAAATTGGCTATTGTGTATTCAGAGCAGGCTTTGTGCTCATTGCTACAAAGGCAGAAGAGGTGCCTGATGATGGAGTTAATTCCCTCTCCTTCACTCCCCTGCTGAAACATCAGCTATTACCGATCACCCTCAATGGAACACTTACTGGATCTGCAGGCAAAAAGGCTGGAATAATAAGGTGCTGATAATACCTGAAGCATAACAATGACCGCAGGCTTCTCTGCAGCACCATTCATTACAGTTATGTAATATTTTTTTTAGCATTACATCATTAATAACAGACGATAACTTCCCCATGGTCATTACATTGCTACTAATGTTTCTTAAACTGTTATCTGTGGTCATTGTGTGAAAGCTAAATTATGGGTGTTGCACTTTTATTAAAATGCACCTCTAAATGTCGGAGAGCAAACTTTAAAAACACCCTTTTCCGTGCTTGAATTTTTGCCTTTGGGTCACTGAAAGGTCTCCACAGCCTTGATGTGTTTCAGATGCTCGGAGCGGTCTCGTTCAATCTCCACCTCCTCTATTTGTCTGCATTGCTTTGGACACAAACCTAATTATATTTACATCAGAGGGCAGATGGAGTTCTCAGGGGTAACACCCAGAGGAATATGTGCAACAGTTTGTTGTGCACTTTCAGCATGAATTCTGGTGCAGCTTAGTCATTAAAATGATTGTTCAAATGAATGCACCTTGCTTATAACTCATTTCATATTACATGACGTGGCCCAGTTGCTCAGATATAAAGACTGATGGTACTAAAAGGTAAAGCTAAAGTTGTGCTTACACTGTAGCAAGGAAAAGCAACAAGTCGATGGCTGCTATGCATGAGAGCAGAATAAATGCACGTGACCATGTCCTTGCAGATTTTTTCTGACTACACGGGCCGGGCTCATTCTGAGGGGATCAGAAACTCCAATTTTGTTGAAGTGGCAGGTCTCAATTGATGTCATGATGCACAGAGCTTTGGTAACCCTTCCGTCGAATCACACGCGGATGCCTGTAAAGGACCCCTTGGCATCGTTTTTAAATGCACCGATACTTCTCAACTGTGCAGGGTTAATGTTGTGAAGTACCTGAAGCAAGTAGTCTTTGTTGCCCACACGTAATGAGTCAGTAAAAGCAAAAGTTAAAAGCTAGTCAAACAAATCAGTGAGTGAAGAACAAGTGAGATAAAGTGCAAAAAACCTCAAACAGAACATAAATCACAGTCTCCCTAATCCACCCCCACCCCTACAGCCTTCGATTGCAGACTGCCAGCCTGGGATGCCCTCCTCTCTGCCATACAGAGGTCCCCGGTGCCCTCTTGATGCAGATGTTTCTGTTTAGGCATTTTAATTTGAATGTCGTCAATGGAGTCTTTGATACTAATAGACTTGATAATGATTCATGAACCAGTTACTCAATTTTGAACATTTTGATCTTCATCTTGACTCAAATCCTCTGCCTCCGTGGATCAGCCTCCTGCGGTTCAGACCCTTCAGGTCCCTGGCGACGCTTGAATTGTTCATTCACTGACTTTCCATGATGTACAATAACAACCTTTTTAAACCTGCACTGACTGATTACTTAATGTATCCAATAAAGGTGGGAAAAGTAAAATAGTTTGACTTATTAGTTTAGTCGGAGTCAACCGCATTTTATGAATAACTAGTGCCCCACCCCCAACCATGGTAATTTCAGAGTCCACAAACCTTTTGGCCTTTTTTATGCAGTGTTTGAAGGAATCTGACAACATATTGGTGATGTTTGCTGGTATTGTGCATTTTTTTCCTGTGAAAACCTGAACCTGCACATCAAAACTTGATACGGCTTCATAACAGCGAATTATCTGTAACGGTGAGTTGAGTGGGGGTGTAGAAGTTGTCTTTCCACCCTGCAACATCTTTGCAGGTGTGGGATTGTTTGCCTGTGAGATCAGGCAGGTGTCAACTGCTGAAAACTTCTGTAATAGCTTTTTCACTATTGCTGTCACGCAAAAGCTTTTCTCTCATCAATGCCTGCTTAACATCTCACTGCTCCACAAGCACTCTGTAGTTTCATATAATCTCTCTTATTATTACTATCAGCTAAGAGCTTTTTGTACGTACTTAGAGCAAGGTAAAAGATGATGGAGAAGAGTCAAGAACTGAAGGTCGAGCAGACTGCATCACCCGTCATTCTTTTGCTGTTTTCTTATATGCTCGTGACTGCGCACATGTAGCTGAGCAATGAAGTAATGAGGCAATGAGCTTCACGAGCAGTGAGTAATTAAAAGGAAGCCTTTCAGTCTTTAAACACCAGTATCTTTCATGGGAACACAGCGAATGCAGAGCAAAATACTGTAAAAATAAAAATCCTGGCAACTGCCAGTGCTGCCCCTCAGCCTCCTGGCAGTAAAATTTCAATTAAACAGAAATCAAATGGAAACAACAAATAAATGTTATAAAAACTGAACATTCCCTAAGCACAACTGCGTTCTTACCTGCATTATTGTGCCACTTTAAATGACCGAGCAGTGATGCTTGGTCCCTGTGGCATTTGTGTTACTGTTTCCTTCATATCCTTCACCAGGTTTTAAAGATTTTAACTATACTGCTGTTTGTAACTGAACACCTGTAAGGAAATGAGTAATGTTATTTTACTTGGCCTAGAAAAGCTGAGTTCAGCCCCCCCAAACTGGGGGAGTGCCTCCAGCAAGTTCCAGGAATGAGATCCGAGAACACCTTTAAGTTTTGGTCCATCTAATGCTGCCAGGTTTCATCTCAGACTGTCCAGGAGCTCAATGATGCGGTCGACATTGTCAGGCATGCATACAAGCAAGTGTTGGCCACACAAATTGCTGAGCACCATTTTGAGTTGCTGCGATGAAATTTTGTCAGAAGGCACGAGCCCGCCACATAATTTTTTTAATTTTCAGGTTGTCTTTAAATTCAGCTCTCTGTAGGTTGAAAACTTTCAGTTATATCAAACGATGTGGCATCCTTTAGTTCCTAAAACATTACCCAGTACGTATCAGGATATCTGGCATGATTTGCTCCACTTATTGGGACCTGATGTTTTTAAAGTGTTCCTTTAATTTTTGTCTCAGACACACACACACACACAGAAACCAACAACTCACAATCCAAACATTTAACACCAAAACCAGACAGCAGACAAAGAAATAAACAACAACAAAAGGCTGTATGCAAATTAATTTTTTATAGCAAAATCAAACATTAAGTCACTTTTATCCTCCTGATTTTTCTTCCAGCACGGAGCAGCAATTAAAGTGTAACAGTTATTCCAGCATTTGTTTAAGGGTATTCACACATCACTATAAAAATAAAACATTTTAAAGTCTCAAATTAAGTGAAAAACAACCTGATTGAATACTACATACAAGAAAACATTTCAACAACATTTAAAAGTGAAGAATGAGATGTGAGGCACTGACATACTGCATGTACCAAGAAAATAGTTCTTACATACAGAATAAAACACACAAGCTAAAATATGAAATAGTTTGTCTACAGAGTGCAGTGTAGGACTCAAGTCAGTTAATTACATACATACATACAAATTTCTTTGTATAACGTAGATAAAATGTAGTATACAATTTTCACACTGGGTAGTTACCCCAAATGTGTTAAAAATCTATGTAGCTCTGCAGAAACTCAACTAAAGCTTTACATTTCTGTAAAAATGCCACTGACCACTTTATTAGGTATACCACATTAGTACCAGGTTGGATCCCACTTTCCCTAACGATCTGCCTCAGTGGCATAGATTCAACATGCAGGAAATATTCCTGAGATTCTGGTCCATATTGACGTGACAGAATCACAGTTTATCCGCAAAGTGCTCTTTTGGATTGAGATCTGGTGAGTGTATAGGCCACTTGAGTACAGTGAACTCATTGTTGTTTTCAAGGAACCAGTTTGAGATGGTTCCTTGAAAATACTCAGGTAGGCATCAGCATTCAAACAACGCTCAGGATCCACAATTTCAGTGTTTGTGTTGTACCGCGCAGCAGAAATCAAGACTCAAGAGATCAGGCAGTAACGTTTTTTCTAACCTTCTATTACCATATTGATATTTGCATTAATAAACAGTTGAACAAATGTACCTAATAGAGTGGCCCCTGAGTGTCAAGCTCTTAATATGTTCATCACTAAGTAACAGTTTACCTGATCAAAGTAAGAAGACTGAGCTTCCAAAATTCAAATATTACCATGAACATTCCACAAAATTAATATTATAAACGAAATGCAGCTCTGCACTGCTGCGTCAAACTCAAATTAAATAATCTGCTCAGAACACCAAGAAATGAATCTGATACAAATATAACTCTATATATCTTAAGACCACTGTCATTTTAAGTAATAATATTAACATCTAATAACCTGTTAATACTTTTGAAATGCATTTTACTCATTTTAGCTACCAAAGTACCAATACATAATGGTATATTAATAAAACAAACAAACTAAATCATCATTAACGGCTCTTTAAGTTCAAGTTAATTATTGTATAGTTCAAGTTTCCAATTAAAACAGCAGGTGAAATTTATTAAAAGGGTCAGTTCATCCATCACTGCAAGCAGCATTTATAACCAAATTGGGAAAATTACCAAATAAGAAGGAAATCTATAACTGAGTGAACAGCCCCTTTAAATCATCGCCCTTGTTTTTCAGTGCTGCACAGACTATTGTTTTAATACAAACTGTAGTTAATGAAAAGTGCTGCGGCTATAAAGGTGGAGAGAGAGCACCCTTACAGCCTCACTCCTCTTCTTGTGACTCTGAGATTAGGATGTGTAGATGTGTTAGTGGCAGCAGATCAGGCCCTGAAACTCCAGCTTCTCTGAAACGGCTGGAAGGGTTTCTTGATGTTGAAGAACATGAGATTAGGTTTGAGTCGTGGGGTTTTCTCGGGTATGACAGCAGCTTTGCTTTCCTCAGTGGGAAATCGACTGTGGTAGACTTCAGGGTAGGACTTCTGAAACTGAAAGAATGGGTCTTTATTTTACACCACCCACCCACCCACAAATGTGCAAACAAATATACACTATTTTTTGATGGGCTAAAGATAATAATAATCTATGAGCAGGACGAAGCAATACGAACTATTGCACAGTAGCTTAAATAATGTACAGCTAGCCTCAATAAAAGCGCAGCATTACCAGCTACACAAATATGCAAAGAGCAACAAAAGATTTCGGGGCATGAAAAACAGAGTTAAAAATCAAAAACTCAACCTCAGCAGGAATTCCGTATACTGGACCTGATGACTTAAAAAAAAAAAAAAAAATTCTGCAACATCATCTGCTTTTAGTTGTAAATAACTTGATCAGCTGACTACAATGCAAAATATGATCAAACCTGCTGCTGCCAGTTGGAATGCACTAGCATCTTCTCCAGTAGGAAACTACAGGAAATGTCTTTCACTGTCTTGGGAGTGAATTGTTTCTGGTGGATTCTTAAAATACAAACTGCTCATATATATATAAATGTGTACAGTTTATTGTTCGCGAGCAGGTTAGCTTTGCCCTCAAAATCTCTCGAGACAGGTCCAGTTGGGTATAGCTTTAATGATACTGCCCTTGTCGTGTAGGCATACCTGCTTTAGTCTTTTCCTCTTGTCTTTAGCAGGGAGTTCTTTGTCTGCAATCAGGCCTTCTAGCAACTGCTGTAGGGGGGTCTGAGTGCCTATCACCCTCTGCTCCTCGCACTCCACCCTGCTGATCTGTTTATAAAAAGCTGGAGATGCACTGAAATCTGTATCTGCACCTGCATATTTGATCTAATGGAAGACACAAAGACACACCACCACATTAAAAAACACAATGTTTACATTTCTAACAGTACGGGACAGAAACTGCTTGTTGGGGTAAAAGATACAAATCAATTAGGCCTTCATTTGATGTTGAACACATCAACATCACATCACATCAATGTGTTCTCCATTTTCTGAAGTGCGAACCAAAATTAACTACATGCACACACCTAGTATGCATCAACTGTGTGCGCACACTTATCACTGAAACCCCTCATCATCCGATGAAGCTGATCGGGGACAAAGTTTTGCGCAGCGCTCCATTAAAAACAGCTGTGGAGATTATAATCACTAATATAAGCTGTGCACTCCACACGGATGGAAAATAAATAACATGCACATTTCTTTATTTTTAGAAATATTACAAGAGTTAACATTAAAATTGTGTGGTATTTAGAGTTATATATTTTATACAATGTCTTTTGCTGTTAACAGTCAATCATTAGAGCCCGGACAACTATTTGGTGATTTAAAATTCCAATATATATATATATTTTTTAAGTCTTTCAGACACCCATAACACAAACAGATTTTCTAATATTTGTAATGCACAGCTATTTATTTATTTGTTTCTGCTCTGGCCAACAGCTGTTATTGTATTTGTGTGTTGTCAACAGGGAAGCTGCAGAGTGGAGAAGGCTGAAGGACAAGCTATGCAACATCAACACGCATTTCATGGATGAAGGGTGTTTCTCCTGTCTCAAATTAAATCAGCTGGGCTCTAATGAATACAGGGCTACACTTCATTTCAGTTGAACTGTCACTTAAATGTGTACCAACCTGTGCTCTTTTGAGGTGGGAGAGATGCTCTTCAACCTGACAACGCAGCTTGGCAGGGACCTGGAAGATGGTGTTGTGGTGCTCCATCATGAAGGTCACCAATTTTGTGGCCAGTAACTCATCCAAGTCCATGTCGTCTGCTGAGCCCAGAACGCACTGAGAGAACATCTGCACCATCTGGACAGACACCACAATGGGAGTTAGGTAAGAACAACTGCCAGTAAGAGTACACTTCTTACATTACACTAATATTGAAGATTTACAAAACATGCTGCACCCATCATAAATCCAAAGTAATAGAAAAATTTGTGAAGGCTACAGTGTCTGAATTTTGCAGGCAGTGTTACAAAAGAGGATTGTAGCTTTCAGCTGTACCTTGGTCTTTTTGAGTAAATGTAACCTTCATTATCTGACCCTAATCCTGCGCCCTGGGCCAAATTATCTAAGGTACAAGTCACAACAAGAGCTGATTTTTACTGATTGTTTTCAAGATATTAGATATTAATATTCAATTCATGGCCAGCTGTGGACCTATGCTGGATGTAAAATGTTGCTAGTAATTAGTAACCAAAGATTTGCACTTTTTCATTTAGTTTTTAAGTGGCTTTATTTGCAGCGTTTTGTGGAGTGAGTCTTTTATAAAGTATCCAGTTCTCCAACAGTAATTTGTCTAATAATACCTCCTGGAACACATTTTTCTTTTATTGGGTCTTAATATATGAAAGAGGTGAAATGTGCCTGAGATTGTTGCAAAGTATGACAGAATAATGATTATAATGATTGTACTGAAAAACACAAAACTTCTAATTTGTGGTAATAATACCCAAACATCAACCTCCCTGAACCGGCCGGACTCAACTGCATTTAACTTGTGTTTATAGGCCAATCACAGAAAATGTGTTGTATATCTACTACATATGCCGATTACAGCCCCCCTCCCCTTCTTTATTAAGAATAGAGAACTGTCCAAATCCCTGACAATGTTGTACTAAAATCCATTTACAGCTTTACTCCTATGAGGTAACAATGATTCTATATTACCATAGTTCATTACAGCCTTATAAGAATATGCTTTTTCAGACATTTGAATATCATGGGGAGTCAATGGTTAAATACAAAAATACACTTCTAAAATTCTAAAAACACGATTGCCTAGCATACTTAAACAATCTACCCAATGTGCCACAGGTACCTGACAATAACATGTGGAGTGGTGGAGGCAAGTGCAGGTGATGGGCAAGTTGTCAAGACAACCAAAAAAAGTACGCAACTGCATGTACTGCAACCAAAATGTTCAGATCCTAAAATAACAGTTTTTTTGTGTGAATTATGGGAGTTGTAGCTGCTGTATCAAAGCTCACATGAGCTGCAGTTTGCTGTAGAGTAGAGTAGAATGCCAATATCTTCAGCACTGTGTGTGCACTATAATATAGATTTATCTATAAAACAGTGTTGAAATCAGTTACACAGACTTTGTAGCAGGGAGCTGGCACATTAAAGAACATTTAATGTCTGATCTGAGTCAGTATTTTCACTCTTTTGTGTACCTCTGTCAGCCATGTAGTAGTACAGTCAGGAGCTCAGTGCATGCACGAAAATGAATATAGATCCATTTGGTTGATTTTTAGTATTAAATGTGATTTTCACTTGGAAATTAAGTGGCATATGTATCTACTAATTAATGATTGCCATATGGAATTATAACCTTTATAAAAGTAGAAATATTTGCAGGACTATCATGTTTGCATTTTGTCATTAGTTCATCTGTGCCCCAATAACATCATGCTAATTTATCAATTTAAAAATGGAGTTAGAAGTAGTACTAAGTGTAGTAAATAAACTGCAGGATTATGTACCAGTGTGCGGGTAGCAATAGTGTCATTAAGTGGGGGCAGCTGGGGATTCTGGCAAACACGAGCCATGAGACGCAATAAAAGCTGGAGGCGTCTTCGGTTGGGAGGTGGCAGTAGGAGGCCGCTGACTTGCAGAGCCTCAGTGGCTACCTCCTGCACTTGCAGCAAACCTGCAGAGGTACAATAAAAGAAAAGTCCTGTTCTCTTAGGGCACATTTAAAGGTTAACAAAATGACCACCAGCAAACAGCGGTGCAAAAACACTGCAGTGAATCCACGTTGTGAAGCACTCACTGAGTATGTTGACAAACACTTCATACAGATGAAAAGTCAGCAGGGGTTCTTTAAGTCTCTGGAAGTAGTCTGCTACTGTTCTGAGAACATCCCTCTCGAAACCCGGGTACACCGGCTGCTTGCTTTCATTGCCGTTAGGCCCTGAGAAAGAAAACAGTTTTATGTGGCTTCACAGCGGTCAGTGCAGGAAGATTAATGTTGAACACACACACACATAAACAGAGAAAAAACACACAAAGCTTTGTAAAAGACACCTAAAAATTACAACTACCTACAGCTCTGAAAATCCAGAGTGAAGTATCACCCATCTGAAACTCATTAACAAAATGAAATAAATGAAAGTGAAATCAGTTATACAGACTGGTCCTTTACATTTTAACAGTCTTATTCTGTCAGTCGGGGTTTTGTCCCTACTGCAGTCCTGATTCCAAACATAATGAAACAGTCCCAAAGCAGATGCTTTTTTTTTCTCCTTTGTTCTAACGAGAATGATTTAGAGTCTACTAAAAAAGTTATACTTACAGTTAGCAAGGCATTTCATTGCAGATACCACCCAATAGGGCATGTCCTCTAGAAATACAAAGGGAACAGATAAATCATAGTAACGCACGTTTCAACAAAGAAACAAAGCAATAGTTTTTCTGGGGACCAATGCAGCATACCGGCTTTGTTCTCCAACACGACTATGCCTGCTTTATTGACACTGAACACATTGTGAACAATGTGTTTGCCATTCACATGTGTTGGGTTTAAAACACCATCCAGTGTCTTCAGACCCAGCACCCTCTGCAAACTAAAGCAGAGTTAGAATTAAACCTCCAAGCAACATAAATAACCCAACTGTTAAAAAAGTAACGTAAAATGGTAACACACTGTGCAACTGTCATTGACTTCCACACGTGATCCACTTGTTTTGAAGTTATCTCCTTCCTGCGTATGAGCTTGCATTCATGCACGTCACCAATGGCAACGCTGTGCCTTTTATTCCACAAATCTGAAGTCTGATTAAAAAGGAGAAAGAAAAGGTTACTTTTAAATTCACACTGAGTAAACACTGTAAAAGGAATCGCTAAAACTGTTTCACTCACTGCAATCAAATGCAAACTATACTTCCTTACAAATCTCAATTTATTTAATGTTAACTTCACGGCAGAGGAGTGTTCACGAAAACATAGGACAGCACAGAGAAACAGGAGGTATAAAAGGAGCTAATGACAGCACAGGAGGGGCTAGAACATCTCTTTCTCACCAAGACAGCAGACTTCACAGGTGCGATGTTCTCCTGCTGAGGCAGCTCCTCATAGTCATCCCAGCGGATGAGTCTGGGCAAGTCACTGCAATCTTTTATTAGAGGCCTTGCTGGATAAGACTTGAGGGGAGACAGTGTTGGGAATCTGGAGAGACAGTCAACAGCACTGGGCTCAGCCAAAGAGGGAGAGAGCTACACTTGCTGAACTGAGATTAACTGCAGTGTGAAATGCATCAGTAATCTATTCTAATTTTTTATTATATAAAAAAAAAAGACAAAAGTAAAGAAGTACCTGTACAAATGGCCACTGTCCTCAAAGTCCTCTGTCCCATGTCGGCCTTTGACGTCTTCAATGACATGGGCCTTGAGGAACTTCCTGAGCAGCTGCAGAGTCTGGTAGCGGGTCACCTCAGGGCCAAAGTTGTGATTGTGTCTCAGGAGGTCATGCAGATAATCCACAGCCTCGGTTCCCGTGAAACTGCAGTCATAGCAGCGAAAGTGTGCCCAGTGCCTTCTAAGTGGCATTCCACCACGGAAAAGTTTGATAGTTTCATTCCACTGCGTAATAGCAAGACAGAGAACATGTGGTCAGAAATGCTGCAGAAGGTATTACACATTATCTGATATTTATTGACAAATGTAAAAAAAAATTTGTATAACATGGGCTGCTGACACTTTTGTGCTAATCTGATAAAACTAAGTTCAAGTGCTAACTGACATTTAAATGCTGTTTTTAGTTATGGTTTCATTCATAATGTTGCAGCATCACATCTGCATGCATGATGCCCATTAGTTACTTTAAGATGGCAATGTTTTCAAGCCATACTGATCTGATACAGTGATTTATTTAAATAGGAAATGCAGGACAGGCACTGATGTGGATATCTGGCTGGTTTAAAGCATGCAAGGTCTGCTCTGAAACTACTCTAACAAGTCCATTATCCTCCTGTCAGGGGAAAAAAAGGATTTAGGCATCAACAACAAATAAAACACTATCTCATCATAGTGGTTTTGGATGCATTACGAT
This sequence comes from Bujurquina vittata, assembly GCA_015106715.1. NCBI lineage: Eukaryota > Metazoa > Chordata > Actinopteri > Cichliformes > Cichlidae > Bujurquina > Bujurquina vittata. Next base: position 29,284 of record VUQK01025409.1, read on the forward strand.
CATTCACATTATAGCGTTATAGAAAAATAAAAGGCTTTGAGCTTAGATAAAAGCCAAGAGAGAACAAGAAAGAGGGAGGGAGAGAGAAATAGGCTACACAAGATTGTTAATACCTGGAAGCATCCCTGGGAAAGCTTTGCCCTGGCTGGTCTCAATCATGAAAAAAAGTTTAAAGTAATGGGAAAGATTAAAAATTGACAGACAAAGTACAAGCCAAGAAGCTTGTCTTGAGACAGCTGGGAGGAGAGACAGTCAAGAAGAAGCTGGCAAAGAACGTACACTATATTGCCAAAAGTATTCCCTCACTTGGCTTCACATGCATATGAACTGAGTGACATCCCATTCTTGATCCATAGGGTTTAATATGATGACGGCCCACCCTTTGCAGCTATAAGGGCTTCAGCTGTTCTGGGAAGGCTTTCCACAAGGTTTAGGAGTGTTTATGGGGATTTTTGGCCATTCTTCCAGAAGCAAATTTTGTGAGGTCAGACACTGATGTTTGATGAGAAGGCCTGGCTCACAGTCTCCGCTCTAATTCATCCCAAAGGTGTTCTGTCAGGTTGAGGTCAGGACTCTGTGCAGGCCAGTCAAGTTCTCCCACACCAAACTCGCTCATCCATGTCTTTATGGACCTGCTTTGTGCACTGGTTTGCAATCATGGTGGAACAGGAAGGGGTCATCCCCAAACTGTTCCCACAAAGTTGGGAGCATGAAATTGTCCAAAATGTCTTGGTATGCTGAAACATTAAGAGTTCCCAACTCCAGAAAAACACCCCCACACCATAATCCCCCCTTCACCAAACTTTACACTCAGCACAATGCAGTCAGACAAGCATTGTTCTCCTGGCAACCACCAAACCCAGACTCACCTATTGGATTGCCAAATAGAGAAGGGTGATTCATCACTCCAGAGAACATGTTGCCACTGCTCTAGAGTCCAGTGCTTTACACCACTGCATTCGACGCTTGTATTGCGCTTGGTGATGTAAAGCTTGGATGCAGCTGCCATGGAAACTAATTCCATGAAGCGCTCTATGCACTGTTCTTGAGCTAATCTGGAGGCTACATGAAGTTTGGAGGTCTGTAGTGATTGACTATGAAAAATGTTGGCGACTGCGCACGATGTGCCTCAGTATCTGCTGACTCCACTCTGTGATTTTACGTGGCCTACTGCTTCATGTCTTTCCCAATTGCTTCCACTTTGTTATAATACCAGTAACGGCTGACTGTGGAATATTTAGTAGTGAGGTCACTGGACTTGTTGCACAGGTATCGTACTATCACGGTACCACACAGTAAGCATGCCTGGGTGGTTGGTTTATACACCTGTGGTCACGGAAGTGATTGGAACACCTGAATTTAATGATTTGGATGGGTGAGTGAATAATTTTGGCAATATAGTGTGGGTTAGTGCAAGGGGTGGAAAACCACGACAGTTTTAGAGCTTATTTTAAAAGAAAAAAAGACAATGGCTCAAGGGATAAAAAAAAAGAACTATGGAATTACACTGTGTACTTGAGACCTTAAATAGTTGAGAAATGCAATAAAAACGGATCCATGTACGACGTGGCATAAATCAGATTTACAAGAGTTAAACAAAATAGTCAGAAGCCTTAAAAGACCCTGACTGTTATTGAGTGAACAAGCTAAGGCCTTCCACTGTATTGAAACTCAGCAACACTGGCAAACTTTAATTTATATCATACTTAAGCTGATTTAGCACAACGGCCTTTTTTTTTACTCAGACATGTCACAGGGAGAAAATAATAGGTGCTCATAATGAAATTAATGACAACTGAACTCCATTTATCTGCTTCTGTCAGTGTCCTGCTATTAATGGGGAGCTGTGGTGCGCAGCTGAACAGAAATAGGAACACAGAGGAGTCAAAATGTGTGTTGTGTAAGGCCCATAAACGGTAACCATTATGCTTGCATACAGGATTCTGCACTAATTAAAATACTTGTTTTGGACTTGAAAGCGTTTAAAGAATTCAAACCTGTGCATGCACGGAAATGAAGAGCTGATAGTAACAGCAGAGTGTTTTGTGTCATGCTTTTAAACGAAATAGTGCCGAGTAACTACATTTAATATGCAAACACATGAATTACGTGTAATAATAGTGTCTTTAGTTTTAATGTAACCTAACACTGAACTGGCTCGTAAACCCCAGCTGATCACGTTAAGCGCTGTTTATTAGTTCAACTTATGACTGAGCGGTGTTTGAAAGAACGCAATTGTTTTTAGCATGAATTTAATTTACACACTGAGACGTAAATAACTATCTGCTGTCACCTGAACATTATTAAAGCATTTTCAGCGTGACATCGCTAAACTTAACAACACTCACCAGTTTCGTCGCCCTGTATGGACCCGGTCCAATAACTTTACTTTCCATTATAATACGGGAAACCCACTTCCCTCGGTCACCAACATGGGCACAGAAATGTTTTTTTATAAACTTGTCAAAAGTTTGAGTTGCAGATGAGTACGGCAGTCTGGACGGAAACGTTGCTGCCAACTTTGAATCTGCTGCGTCACATTATTTCTACGACGTGATTAGCCAGCGAGATGATCACGTGACCTGCAGTAGTGACGCGTCTATCAATAGATCTGGCAGCGCCCTCAAAAAACGAGACACAGTGGTTTGGGTTAATAAGGGGGAATAGTTACATTAAAACTATTTACTTGTGAAAGGTTTGGTTCTGTGTCTTACACACAACGCAGTTTACACATGGATCTATTAATGGTTATTCTACCAGTTATGCCATGAAACGCCATCATCAGTTGTTTTAGCTGGACAGAGTCTACGGAGTGCTGCGTTTGATCACCACTTTTAAAAACGGGATACGGGAAAATTATTTCTCAAGTCGGCATTTACCGTATTTAACAGATGTGGATATGATCAATAACAGACGCACGGCGCTGATTAGGCAACCCTGTGCCCCCCCGCCACACACACACACACACACGCACACACGCGCGCACACACACACAAAGGCGCTACAGTGTGCACTTTTGAGAAAGTGCTCAATCGCGACGGTTTTCATTTGAATCGTGCTACCATCTACCTGTCGTCAGACAGGTGGCTAAAGATGGCAAAAAAGAAAACTCTGGCTTATAAAACGGAAGAGGGAGAAGGATAAAATGTTCACGTCCACCATGGCAACCAGGCAGAATGTTCACGTCATCAGTGGCAACAATGTAGATTGTTCACATCTAAAGTGGAAACATGGCGGGATGTTCATTTTAACAATGACAGCATGGTGGAATGTTCACATCCAACATGGCGGAATGAAAAAAACAAACAAAAATGGTTTAAAGACAGTCGCTAATTTATGTCAGCTTAGCTTGAGTTACTGGGAGTGAAAGAACAGGTCACTGTTCTGCAACTGTAGTTACAATATAACAGATCATAATAAGAAAAATAAGGGACCTTGTAATAATTTGTTTATGTAGATGGTGATTCATAAAACAGATAAATTATAGAAGAAATTGTAGAACTTATAAATATGTAAAAAATATAGAAAAAAAGCCTGTAATAGAAGTCTTGTATTTTGTAAGTCCATGGATAAGTGAGATCTGCACACATGAACGCAGCACACCCTGAGAGGGTGTGTACGTGCGTCTGTGTGTGCGCGCGGCTGCGCCCCTGGGCCAGGACCTTGTAAAGGAGATTTGAATCTCAATGGGATTTTCCTAGTAAAATAAAGGTAAAATACATTTTTCACAGTATGTGTGAGTCATAATTGTCTAAAAATTGCTAAAATGGTCAGATATGGCTCAAAAAAGGTATGCCAACCTATGGCTGCATCCATAGTGAAACCCAAAGACTGTTACAAGACAAAAGCAGCTGAAATAACAGTCAAATAACAGAGAATATGAGAGCATATAAAGACTATTACATGGGACCATTAGAGCAAACTTCATTTTCCTTTTACTCTTATTGTATTTATTTAGCAAGGGCATTGGAGAGGCTGCATTCATATCTAATGCCTATGACTACCTCCCAGCATTGTAAACATGTTCCACTTAGTCCCACACAAACACTCTTCTTGCTCCACATTTAGTTTGTTGGGATCTGGTCACCCTAACTAGTACATTTGGTGCTTCAGTTTGCCTACTGTGGATGCAAACATAAAACACTGAGCAGTAAAAATGTATACTAATATATTTACTGTATACTGGGGAAGATGAAGCAGTCTGGCTAATGCAGTGCTTGATAGGCAATAAGATCTTAATGCTTAAATGACACAGTGTTTTATCCAAAACCATGCAACAGCTCTCTGGATACACTGAAGGCTTGTCAGGAAGGCATAAATGAGATTACAGAGGATGAAGAACAGGGAAATAATTGTAGCCATGTCCTTCTCCAGATCTGTGAAGAATCAGTGTGCTTAATAATTCAAACAGTGCACAGATCCACAGAGGATGGCTGCACCATTTCTTTAACTTGCTTTGTAAAATTTAAACTGAAATTGACATCTCACATGAAAAAGGACCCACAAAGAAACTCTAGAAAGTCTGGTTCTTATAAGGGAAACCCCAAATTCATATCAACAAATGCATTTTAACTTTAACGTGGATCAAATTTGAGAGTTGGCGGAACATTAAAAAGTATTTCTGCTTATTTGGCATCTTTTTAAAATTATATTGTATTAATCTATTTTCTGTTATCAGCCAGACAGAGGGAAGGTGGAACTGGCAAGAACTCAAGGCCCTGATATATTACAGTGACTGCACCGCATCTCCACCCATGCTGCAACACTTATATCTGTTGCCTAGCTGCTGTGCAGCTCTGATAAGATTGTTCTTATCAGATTTTTGCAAACCATACATGCACAAAAAAAAGAACTAATCCATTAGAGCTGCAAATATTTCAAGAGTTATTTGCTGCACATTTGCTGTAGGAGCACTCAAAAAAAGGAAAAGAAATCCATTTAGTATGCTGATTCACACGGATACTGCTGGTTTTATTGAACAGCCTGTGGCTGCAGAAATGTGGCAAAAAAAAAAAAAATCAGAAAGGTCAAGAGAGAGCTGTAAAAAGGTGAAACATCAGATTAACAGAGGGAGAGTCGATTGGCACCTCGAAATGAATTCTGGCAGTGAAAGTGTTCTGTGACTCCAAAAAACCCCGAACAGCTGCATACCTGAAAAAAGCTTGGATAAAACTGGTACCAGCATGATCATTCAGGTTTCATCATTCTGAGGGCTGCATTTTATTCTATTTTGAACTATTCTCTGCACATTACAGATGGCCAGACATGTTCAATAGCAGCCCAGTCAAGCCAAGGCTGAAAGCACAGAAGCCTTGGAAGAAGTTGACAGCTAAAGGTCAACAACTGAGCAAATGTGAATAAGTGGGCATGTTATGAGTTTGTGTAGCAACATTAACCAGCTGAAAGAGCTGTGAAAAGTTTAAAGCCCACGAAAGAACACCGGCATCCTGACTTTATGGTGCAAGGAGAGGGACCTTAAATGACCAAAATCCCCTTCTGGAAGTGTGTCAACATTAATAACTCCAGTGAGCCCCCCCCCCCCCCCTTCACCCCCCACCCCATCTTAATTTCTTTTTCACATTTATCTTTTTTTTTTTTT
>VUQK01025417.1:0-13079 GCA_015106715.1 Bujurquina vittata
TGAACAGTTCAAAACGTTTTTTGGGGGGGGGAGGAAGGCGGGGGGGCGTCTCGATTTTCTCCACCTTTCAGTAGGTGAACACCAGGTTGGAGATGGTGGACTCCAGCCAGTCTCCTGAGATCATCTCGGTGACCTCTGGGGTGCAGTAGTCGGAGAAGTCGAAGTGAGAACCCGCCCCGCACTCCCCGAAGCTCCAGTCCAAGTCCCGGTCCAGCTCTGCGTCGGAGAAGCCCATTCCGCCGAGAGACATGCTCTCAAACCCGGGGCTCGGATTCAGGTCGAGCCGCTCGTCTTCAAACTCTTCATCTGACGATGAGGATGAAACCGACGAGGAAGAATGAGAGGCTGATGGCGTTGGAGAAGAAGGGCGAGTGTACCTGAGACGCGCGGTGTGTGAGGACTCGCTGGCTGCCGGGCTCTGCTCCTCATACAAGCTGAGCGGGTCGCTGGACTCCGCCGAGCTGCTCAGGGCGGGACTGGCCGGGACTCCCACGGAAGGAGGCCCGCTCTCCAAGCTGCCTGCCCCTCCGAACATTTGCGCGCGCCTCGCCTCTCCATTGCGCTTCTCCGGGATCTGTCTGGCCCCAGACACTGACCTGGATTTGAAGAGCGACTGGTGGTCACCGGGAGACGCATAGTCCTGCCCCGGAGCGCTCTTGACGCTCCCCTGTTTATGCGTCCTGCTCACTCCTTTGGATGCGGGGCTTCGTTTAACCCCAGACTTGGCGCTGCGCTCCCCGCTCTTTTCCCCGCGATCCGCCTGTTTACTCGCTCCGCTTCCCGACTTGACTTTCTTCCTGGGTCGGTACTTGTAGTCTGGGTAGTCGGCCATGTGTTTAAGTCTGAGCCGCTCTGCCTCGCGAATGAACGGGATCTTGTCTGTGTCTTTCAGCAGTTTCCAGCGCTTCCCTAGCCGCTTGGAAATCTCCGCGTTGTGCATATCCGGCGACTGCTCCATAATCTTCCTCCTCTCGATCTGGGACCAGACCATGAACGCGTTCATGGGTCTCTTGATGTGCCCCGTCGGAGTTTTGCACCACGCCAAGTCGCTCCGCTCCCGGGAGGAGGGGGACTCTGGGGTAGGAGACGCATCCATCTCCAAGTCCATCTCTCCCGTGTCCGTGGAGTCCCCGCCGGGGGAATGAGCGTGGGCGCTCTCTGTCTGGCTCATGTGCTGCACCATCTTTTCCAGGTGTCTGGAAATACTGTTCAGTGCTTTCACAAAGTTCAAATTATGCCTTGCAGGCTTTCACAAAAATATTCCTCACTTGTTCTTAGAAGCAGAGCACTGCTGGATACAGGTCTTTTTTAAAAAAAAAGTCCACCCCAAACTCTCTGTCTCTTTTCAGTTTAGCCCGTTTTGGAGACGCTTGGACTCTTTAACTTTTCTACTAATGCGCTTCTCAGCGACCGAAAAAAAAATAATAATCCGGAAACTAACTTTCAACTGCCTGTGCGGCTGAAAACTCGCCCAGCAAGGCTGAAAATGCGCCGCTGTGGGCAACAGCAGTGCAAGTCCCTTATGTGAACCTGGCTGTCAGCAGCGCAGCTTGTCTGTGCGGTTGAGAAACCATGTGGTTGAATGGAGCGGCTGCGCTTTCTCATAGTCTCCCTGTTTCCTGTGCGCTCTGTAATATTACTGTAAACACAACAACGAGAACCTCGCCGTTTTATACCTTTATCGCGAGACGTGAGCGCCAATCAGCGCCTGTCTCCATCCTGATTTTTGAGTCGAACCACTCCCCTCGGCCTACTATTGGCCGAATAAAAAAACTGGTAATAATAATAATAATGTGCAATGAGGATCCGTGTGTCTGACCTCATTCCTGTCAGACTCCACTGGAAGAAAGACAAACTTGGTGTGTGAGTCTCTGTGTATGTGTGTCCATGTATATATGTTTATGGGTGTGTTTTTAAAGCAGCACACTGCCCTTTCCCTGGCTGTAAAGAATATACTTAGATCTAAATTAGTTTCATGTGGTTGAGTAGCGACTAAATTTAGATCCAGTGTAATGTGTGTGGGGGGGCCAAGGAAATGCTGAGAAAACACAAAAAGCAGCCACAACATGTTGTGTCAGTCAGGCTGCAGTGGAGGGCGAACCCACCCAAACACATCTCGCCCAACCTGTTATTTGCAAATCATTACGACACATCATTACATCACAGTTGACAGTTTAAACAGATGCAGGTGAGCTGATGGCACTTTTGTATTTACTCTCTACATCAGTGTTTTGTGGTGAACCAGAAATCTAACAACCAATAATTAGGATTATTAAAGTCAGAACGCTAACAACAAAAGTCACACTAAATCCAGCAGCAGCTTCCTGCTCAACAGACTCCACAGTGCAGATCCTTCCTCCTCCTCCTCCTCCTCCACAGACCCATTATGTTAACATGCCAATGTCATGTAGGATCACATTACAGCTAGTGTCGCTAGATGTCAGGCTAGAGCCAAAGGGAGCCAGGCGTACATTGTGTATATGTATGTGCTTGTGTGTTACCATGTACAGCAGGATTTATCACCGTCCTATAATCGCCGGCTTTGAGCTGCCATCATTAAATCATGCAGGTGATGTCACTGGCTGGTGGCAAAGGCTTCCTTTGATGCAGCTGACTGACATAAGTGTTATTCACAGCTTGACTAACAATGGCTAAAATCTGACCTTCACTCCATGATTGATAAAAAAGGGAATCAGAACCAATATTTAACTTTTTTTAGGCTTTCTTTGTCTAATTAGGTCTTCATGCCCTTTGACATAACATCTCTGTTGTACTTAAGTTGTTTATTCCTAATTTATGACAAGATTTATGTCAAGCTAAAAAGAAGTCACAAACTCTTTAAAAATGTACAAGCACTCACCCCCCACCCCGGTCTGCTGGTGCTTACATAAATCAAACACATAAATAATAATGAGCTCCTTCATCAGTCTATATCTTTAGCTGCCCCAATTACAAGCATGCACCTGCCACTGGATTAGTTTGTTATCGCTATCTCTTTTCCCGGGCTCAACACGCAAACACACGCGCACACACACACACACACACACACACACACACACACACACACACACACACACACACACACACACACACACACACACACACACACACACGCACACACACACACACACAGTGGTGTGCATGCATATGGGCTTGTTTAAACAGGTGGAGCAGGTCTACCTGTAATCTTATCTGATGTGTGAGAAGCAACTGTCAGGTAGCTTTCCACCGTGTTGTCGGCAGATGTACTGCCATGATCCCTGCAGTCTTTATCACGCCACCCTATCCTGCAGTGGAGTCATCTATGGAGCTGCTAGAGCCATGTGTTTACCCCAGATACACCGGCGCTTAGTCTCAGCTCTGCTGACGCCTAAAAGGGATGGTGTCATTATGAGAGAGTGCTGCAGGAGGTTGCAGAGACTTCTTAAGAGTCTGCAAGCTAGAGTTAGACCGGTGTGGGTTGGAGGATGGTGAGCTGGTAGTTTTCAGGTTTTTTTTCATGCATTAGAAGAATAAAAAAAAAAAATTGATTGTTTTTTTCGTTGTAAAATGGCATTTTGCTACCCTGGGGACACTTAAATGCTGAAGTGATTTCAGGGGTACAGCTGCAGCTTCATTACTGAAAAAACAAAAAACAAACTGACTGACTGACACAGTGTTTAATGTGCATGTTTTTAATAGATAAAACATAAACACTAGCCCAATATGTCAGAAGAACCCTGAAGCAAACTGGGCTTTAATGAGCGTGCATCACATGACTGTGTGTAAGTGCGCCACTTCGCAGGGAGTTTATTGTATCTGAGGACTTCATGACCCAGCAGGGGGACAAAAGGGGCACACAGTCATCACAATGTGTCATACAAAGTGAGGGGTGGGATTAAGAAGCCAAATACCAGAAAGCGAGGAGATGTAAACAGAAGGCAGCTCAGACAGGAGAGTGGCTTGATTCCTGGCTCATCCAAATACCAAAGTGTCCTTGGGAAAGATATATCAGAACCCCAAGTTGCCATTATTGGTGTGTGAGACATTATAAATGACCCACTAAGGTTTAAAAGTCACTATAAGTACAGACCTTACCCTGTGTAGAAGAGAAAGCATGTGAGAGCATTTATCTGAAACACAGCTACTCATTACCATGCACTTGCCTTTTTCAACTGCCTAGGAATGACGCGCCACTTTGACCTGCCTGCTCGTCATCCGGGGTCAAACACAATGAGGCCTTTGTGTGTGTGTGTGTGTGTGTGTGTGTGCGTGTGCGTGTGCGTGTGTGCGTGTGTGTGTGTGTGTTTCCGTCCTGCTCTAACTGAATTGGACCTTTTCCAGGGATTGAATGTTTGAAAACCAGTGGGAAGTCCCCTCCACCCTGCAGTTCAACAGAAAAACTGAAGAGTAAGCACAGATTTGCATACACACACATTCTCTCTCTCTCTCTCTCTCTCTTTCCCTCTCGCTCTCTCTCTCTCTCCCTCTGTGACTCATCCACAGTCGGTTTGTCTTCTCTGTGTTTTGTGTGGATGTGGCAGACAGTGCAGGTGGCCATCTCACCATATCACCCACCTACTGCTGTCAGCCCTTATACAACAGCACCAACAAAGTCAGTTATTTTTAAGTTGCCATGGAACATACAGTACCTACGTATTCCACTTAGCCTTCTGTATTTCAACTTCAACTTTGATAAGCAGCACTGCAAACAGCTTGTATGCTTTCCCTCCTTCATTGGAACATATTTTGATATGTGCAAAATAATAGGCACACCTTACAAGTCTATTTGATGAGCATGGGGCCTTAATTTGTAGTATTGCTGCATGAGATTCTATAATGCTGTACAAGTGCTTATGCTACTTTGCACACCCCGTGTGTCCAGGATAACTATTTTTTTCATCTACTTCCTTCTTCATGCTTATATTTGGAGAGAAAACTTCCTTTTTGCCCTTCTTTTGAACCCTGTAGAACATGTCACACAGAAAGAAGTCAGCGTCCTTGATGGTGCTACATGAACAAGCCAGAGAGCGGCAATGCAAAGCAGGAGGAGAGACAGCAAATGAACAATCTGCTGTTTAGAACGGAGTCCGAGCTTCGCTCTCCGTCCTCTCTATTGCTCCTGTAATCCAGAGGATTCGGACAAGCTTAGGCAGAGAAAGGTAATGGGAGTCAGAGGAAGGGAAATACATGAGGTGTGGTCAGGCCGGTGACGCCACACCCCAGGAATACCCAACATCCCACATTCCAGATAGCGATGAGGCAGGTCAGATGGTTTGCTGTGTCACGCCGCTACAGACACATAAACATACAGATGCATAAACACACACTAACTCAAGGCGAGACGGAGGCAGCTAAGTACCAACGTACCGCTGCAGGACCCAGGCATGCTGCAGAGTCAAATCGAGAGCACACACACACACACACACACACACACACACACACACGCACACACACACACACACACACACACACACACACACACACACTAAAGTCGCTCACAACACAGCCACTCTCGCAGCTGCACTCAGACACTCTGATACAACGCTCGTTTTTTGGGGGGGCATTGTCTAAAAGCCAGAGGAGTGGGAAGGAGCGGAGAATGAGAGCAGAGAATAAGGAAGGGGGGAAAAACGAAAGGTGAGCAGAATCAGAGATGGAGAAGTCATCGACGGAGCTTTTTTCGCTCTTTTGCAAAAGTCGTCTTCGTTGTCCTTGCACTCGTTGGTTTTCATTAAAAAGGGCATTCAACGGTTGGAGGACATTTTCAGTATTCTGTATTTTAGGGAGAGGACATCCGTCAGAGTGGATCCATAATGAGTCGCGCAGGAATGGATATACTGCAAAAGAAGAAAGAAAGAACATCGCTGTCTCTTTCTATATATTTTTTTTGTTTGTTTGTTTGTTTGTTTTTGTGATATAAGGTGCATCGGAGTTCTGAGTTTGCCGGGTCGCCGTGGTCTTTGGAGAGACTTCGATGGCTGCACACACGAAAGAACTGGGTCTGGGAAAGAGACATAAAGCATCACGATGAAGTTAGAGACAGAGACACAGAGTATGGAATCTGTGCATGAGTGTGTGTGAGTGTGTAGGAAAAGGGGGATGCGAAGGTAACACTGCATGAAAATTTCCCCCAGAAAGCCTCTCTGTAGTGCATCGATGAGACGAGAGCAACGATTACAATCTCCTCTCCATCTCTATCATTTTTATCCTCCCTGCTGTATATGTGCATCTACGACTCACATCAAAAACAACATACACTGCATTAGCTTTTGAAAGTACACAGACACCCCATGTCACCCCGCACCCTCTCCCTCCTCCTCCTCCTCCCTTCTCCTCCCCCTCCTCTTTTGCAGGCGCATCCTCCTCCAGGCAAGTCAGGTCAGGCAAGCTGGTCCTGTCCTCACATAGCCCAGGGAACGGCGTCCTCAGCTCGGGCACGGAGACAGCCCGCCGCTGCAAGGGTCGTCGAGGACCAGGCGTGGAGCTCTGAGGCTCTCTGCAGCTCCAGACAGGCTCCAGACGCACTGACCTACATCCGCCTCAGTCAGACTGGGAAAGAGAGAGACTGAGAGCGATAGAGCAGGATGCTGTGGGAGGTGGGGGGTGGGGGTGGGGGGTGCAGAGAGAGAGAGAGAGGGAGAGAGAGGGGGAGAGAGAGAATCAGCGAGAATGATTGAGAGACGAGTAAGCAAGCGGTTGCAAATAGCAACATTTATCAAAAACAGTGCAAGACGGTGGAACGATGTTAGGAGGAGGGGGAGAAAAGAGAGGAAAAAAACTTGCTGGATCCTAAATAACTCTCAGCCCTCGTTTCACACTAAGAGCGATTTAAAAATCTCTTTTTGTCCTCACCTTTTGCTAATCTGTATCCTCACCTCACTTTTAGCCTTTTTTGCCTCTCATCCCTCCCCGTGCAGCCTCCCTCATCCCTCACTGTCAGTTTAGCTTGATTTTCATCATATACTATCCGGAACGTCTCTCACTGTGGGAGGATTAGTCCGTCTCTGGCTGCCTGCTTATCTGTCTGCTCTGGCTCTCAGCTGCAGAGAGCGAAGAGGAGGCGGTGGAAGAGGAGGAGAGGAGGTGTGTGTGTGTGTGTGTGTGTGTATGGAGGAGAGGTTTTGGCATCTCTTGCTCAGTTGTTGTGGCTGTATCAGCTCCACTCAGCTTACTGCGAGTTTTTTGTTTTGTTTTATTTTTCTTTTTTGTCGGAGGCTCTGCAGTGCGGCAGCGGTAGAATGAGAACGTGTGTCACTACTGTGTTGTGTTCACTCTTCAAACAGGTGTAGATGTGAGTGTTTGTGCAGCTGTTTGCAGCGGCAGTGCATTTTCTTCCACGTGCGGACCGGCTGTGTCCATCCTTGCGATGGCTGTCCGACTGCCTGTGTGTGATAATTACTCCCCAGAGCAAGAATCGACAACAGGGATCAATACCAATAGTGAAGCAAATATATCTGGCTAACGGTAGCGTGGCTCCCGAGGGAGCTCGGAGTCAGTCTCAAAAGCAACATGCCTCAGTCACACTAACAATGTCTTTATCCTGAGGAGAACACCTATAGGCCAGGGGGAGTTAGAAGAAAAAAGCTGATATATCAAAGCGTTCAGTGAAATCCGGCTGGCTCAGTGTTTTCTGTTAAGGTCAGTGCCTCACAAAAAGATTTGAAAATTGAAGCTGGTCCAGGCATTTAAAGGGTTAGTTTTAGTTTAGTTCTGTAAAGCCTTTGCGATTTATTGTGACCTGTCTGTCCTCAAAGTTCATCTATTAAGGACTAACCTCTGTGTTCTAGCTGCAGAGATATCAGGAAGACTGGTTCGTTCAGATTGAAGAGATCAGTGCCAATCAAACAAAACGCTGGTGGGAAAAAATCCACGCTGGAACTTCAATTTTCTCTAAGACTGCTAAAATGGGAGTTTTCACATAAATAACCTACGCTGGTCAGATAAAGGGCTGCATTTCTTGCTGTAACGCTGTAAGAGAAATTTAAAGATGTTATGATCTTTATTTAGATATTATTCAGAGCCAAACAAGCTAGTTCCCCCCAGCTTCACGTTTTAATGCAAGACTACACTAAGTGCCTCCTGGCAATGATGCACAGACATGAGTGTGGAATCGATGTCTTTATCTAACTCTCCGCAAGAAAGCAAATAAGCATACTCCCCATGCAATGCTGTTTCTTTTAAGTTACACTTACTGAGCTTGTTAGGCTTCAGTCACACTAAATTGCACAAACGTTTGACATTAAGAGTGAAATTTTAAATAAAAATTGATTCCTTTTGCTTTAATTGTTGCATTCAGTGGCTCTGATAGCATCCATGCTAAATGTCTACAGGCTTTTCATTGGGAGTTTGACTTTGGTATAATTCCACCCACTGAAGGAGAAAATCCCAGAGCACGAAAGATAGCCTATTAGCTCTGATGCATTATTCACATCTATAATTCAATTTGTGTTTACAGTCATGGTTAGAAAAAATAAGTGCACCCTTTATCAATTCTAAGGTTTTATATATCAGGACATTATAAAAATTGATCCTAAAAATGATCCCAAGTCTAAAAAATGAGATAAATACAACCTCAGTTGAACTACAAAACATGACATGTTGCACCGTGTCATTAGTTGTTCAACTAATTCATGTGTGAAAATCTACCCCCCCCCTTTTTTAGTGACTTTACCAGTTTCTTCTGGTCCACTCTTCTTTGCAATGTTGCTTCTGTTCATTGAGGTTTGCAAGCTCTCTTAAGGTCCCACCACAGCATTTCAGTCAGGTTGAGGTCTGGACTTTGATTGCCAACACCTTGATTCTTTTCTTTTTCAGACATCCTGTTGGCAACCATCTCAGGCTCTGCTTGGGATCAGACAGGCTTTAGCAGACGACAGACTTTGGTATACAGAGGAGTTCATGGACGACTCAATGGATGTAAGGTGTCCAGGTCCTGTGGCTGCAAAACAAGCTCAAGTCATCCACATTTTTGTTTGACAGTTGGTATGAGGTGTTTGTGCTGATATGCTGTGTTTGGTTTTCTCCAAACACGACACTGTGCATTATGGTCAAAAATCTACACTTTGTTCTCGTCTTGTGGTTTGTCCAGATGCAACTTTGCAAGCCTAAGCCATGCTGCAATGTTCTTTTTAGAGTGAACAGACAAGCCATATTTGTTCAGTCTTTTTCTAATTGCACTGTCATTTAACATGCTAACTGAAGCCTGGAGAGTCTGAGATGTAGCCTTTGGGTTTGTTTGAGTTGTTTCTGGACATTGGCCTGAATCTGCTGAGCCATCAGCTGTCTTGAATGTTTTGTGGTTCATCTGAGCTTGTATTTGTGCGATTTTAAAATATGCTAAGAACCAGATTTTATTATATCCTGACACATAAAGCTTGAATTGAAATACGGTTTACTTCTTTTTACTAGGACTGTACATTGAACTTGATAGTTTTTTCTTCTTGGAACTAAAAGTCTTGTGTGTACTCAGAATAACACAAAGTTTTCTTTTCTAACAGAGACAGTTATATCTTAACAAAGCTACCTGCACTTGCTGATACAGTTGAAAGCCCTAGAACAAGTAAGCTAACATGGCAGTAGAGATAACCTGATACCAAGGCTGTTTCAGGGAAATTCAAGGTTTATTAAGGTCCTGTTGGGATAATTTGACTTTAAAAATTAATGACCTGTTTCAGTGCCTAAATGGCAACATGTAATCTCAATCCTTTAAATAAATAAACAGTGAAATTTCTCTCTATGTGGCTCTCTGTGAGCCATAGGAAATGTAAACCAGCCCCCTTAAGTCACCAAAACCAAGAGCAGCTTTAAAAACACCACCAGTCCATACTGAGGCATATTTGTATGTTTCTATAGAGGATGGAAACGAGTGTGTTTCTCATTTCACGTGGCGCACTCTTTCCTGCCTGATTATATAGAAACTACTCTGCTTGTGGCCAAGTTTTAAAGTCAGTCCAGATCCAGACAGATAGAGATGTCACTGTGTAGGTCTCTCTCACACTACTGCTAGAGAGGAAAGTTATCAAGTCCAGATGCACAAAAAAATGGGTCACCACACTAAACATGCGCCAGACCCTATACGTCCCCCATATGCACAGAGACCTGCCAGAGATCCACTGCTTACACTAGTACTCATATTTACACTTGCCAAGTTAGACCGTTTTCTTCCCCATCTCCCAAAATAGTTCAGACTCAGAATTAGTGTGCATGTGTGTCTGGTTCCATCTGGTGTATATCTTACATCTGCCCATATATCGCTGCCTGCATCCATAGTGCTTCAGCAGTAAATCTCACAATTTTATCATATTTAACTACAGGGTGTGTTTCACGTCGGCTTTTAAGTCCACTCGTGCCCCTGCACTCTTTGTCTTAATGTACTTCTCCTCTGACATCCAAAATAGTAGCTGCCTTAAACCCCTAGACCCTTTCATGCTGTGCCTCTGCCACTGCAAACAACAGCCATCTGACAGCGGTGGAGGAGTGCGGTTTGGCCCACAGATCTTTTTAATAGGGAGTTTACAGGAGAACAAGAGGGGGTTTTTTTCTTAACAGAGGGAGTTAAGAGTTGCTGGGATGAGGCCAGCTCAATTTCAGGGGATTCAAATGTGAAGCTCTAGAAAAGTGTTTGTTGGGAAATTCGAGGCTGTTTGTGCAGGCTTTATTTGGCTTGTGAGCCACGGTATATCACTGGAATGGCTCAAAGCCTCAGGCGGAGTACTATTTCTGAGCATAGATATATTTAAGGCTAAGACTGCTCTGTCAAAGCCCTCACAGAGTTTTCCAAGTATCACCCAGCATGACCCCTTTCTTGGAAAAAAAAATGCCAAGCTACCCGACCGAAATCCATGACACACTTTTTCTCCCATCCTGTTGCCTTCAGCTTTTTTCCTCTGCTTAACACTTTACAAGTAGTGACAAATTACGTTGCTGAAAGCGCTTCAGAAAAACAGCAATATCTAGATGAACCCAATGCATGTAAACACTTGGGCACAGACAAACACACACCACTGGGCTTGCTGGGAAGGGTAATATGATTGAAGTGGACAGCGAGTGTCAAGCCATGGGGCAAATCAGCTGTGTTGTGATGCATAATCGGTCGGCTGTCTGAGGAGGTGTGCGCTTGTGTTTGTGTGCATGTCACACAGCCACACACATGGGTCAGTCCCTGGCAATGCCCAGGGTGCATTGCATTGATTAGCGTCAGAGGGATGGTCACATCTTGAGCCAGTGATGTAGCAGCACTGCTGAGGCGATGGGTTGGGGGGCTGTAATGGGCTGAACACGGTTCTGTGTTGGCAGACCGTAGGGCGCTACGGACAGCTCATCTACCTACAGAGAGCGTCTGCTGCCAGATGAAGGCAGCGTCCAAAATATGTGGCACAACCAGTGTATTGGCTACTCTTGCTTGTGCTGTTGTTGTTGCTGCATTTACAAAGAGCTGAAGTGAAACTTAGTGTTAAAAATAATGAAACATGTCCACACCAGTGCTTTTCATGCTTGTTTTTTTTTTATCTTTAATTTTTTTTCTTTTTATTCTTTGTGTTTCTCTTGTTCCCAGTGAACTCTGCAATCGTTCCCTTCCCTGCTCTGGCCCACTTGTCAACCACTCAGCATTTGACCAACGCACAGTTGAGCTACGTGCCGTTTGGTTTTTGGAGTACTGCACAGGAGCACGTTTGTGTAGGCTGTGTAAACGGACACAACCGTGGTGCTATGAAATAAGCATTAGAGAGCTGTCAGTGCCATTTAATTGTGAGCATGCTTGTGTGTGGGTATGTTGAAGGCAGTATAATTTCTACAAACCTGACTAATAGCATGCCCGTTAAGAACTACTGTAACAATTATTTCTGTAGTTTGTATCAGTTACAGTGAAACTCTCCTCACCAAGTTAATGTCCAAGATCTGGAAACAAAATGCTATTGCACCTATCAACAAAAAGAAAAGAAAAAAAAACTCAGCTTTGAAAACTTGCTTTTCAATGTAAGTAGTTAAGCGGCAGTCATACTTGTTACATTTTCACAGCTGATGAGTATTTACACAAATTAATGCGGAGTTTGTTGTAGTCATGCCAACTTTCTTTCTGCCCCTTTTAAAAACAGTAGCAATAAAGATGAACTGACTGGTGTATCATTTATGTGCGTTTATCTTTCTTTCATCAGCAATAACAATTTTTTGGTGATGGGAGGCGGTGGCGGGGGGGGGGGGCAGAAAATAGTTGTAAAAATAATGTCTTTGTAGCCATAAGATAATACATTCTATTTCTTTTTGTCTGTTTTTGTTCTCCACCGACTAGAGCAAGGGTGGCCATCTCCACGCCTCTAGCTCCGGTGGCCTGCAGGTTTTAGATGTGTCCCTGCTTCAACACTCCTGAGTCAAATATAGAAGTCATTAGCAGGACTCTGGAGAACTTGACTGCATACTGAGGAGGTAATTTAGCCATTTGATTCAGGTGTGTTGGATCAGGGACACATCTAAAACCTGCAGGACACCGGCTCTCGAGGCCTGAAGTTGGCCACCCCTGGACTACTGGGAGAAGCTTTCCCTTTGCCAACTGCATGCAGTGTACGCTTTCCTAAAAACGCGTGCCTTCTGCTGACAGTGTGGTGGCTCTGCAAGCACAATGGACCTCTTTCATTTTGTTGATTAATGTCTGAAAAATATTATAAGAATATCAATGATGGACAAATACTGCTAACAGCATTAGATACAAACCAACAGCTCAAAATGTCTTTATTTTTTGTACATTTTTAAAAAAATGCACTTAAAAAAGAAACAAAACTAAAACAATACAGCAGTTATTCATGCTAGAAGAGTTAATAGGGGGCAAAAATAGCTTTCCACTAAGTACTTTCAGCTGCTCCCTTATTTTGGAAGGGGTCGCCCCAGCAGATGGATCTGCCTGTTTAATTTTGCACACATTTTACACTGGATGCCCTGCCTTAATAACCCTCCCATTTATCTAGGCTTGGGACGACTGGCACTAAGAGTACACTAGCTTGTGATCCCCTGAGGATGGGTTTGTGCCTCCTCCCCGTCTCGTAGCAGTAGCAGCAAAGTTCCACCACAAAAAGGCTAGCAGTTCAACTAAACCAGCATGAGTA
>VUQK01025429.1:2355-21690 GCA_015106715.1 Bujurquina vittata
GTCTTGGTGTGCTGAAACCTTCAGAGTTTCCTTCCGGGGAACTAAGGGGCTGAGCCCCACCCCAGAAAAACCCCCCCCACCAAAACCCCCCCCCCCCCCCTTTAAAACTTTACACTCGGCACAATAAAGTCAACCAGGTACTGTTCTCCTGGCAACCACCAATCCCAGACTCATTCATCAGGTTGGCAGATGGAGAACTGATTAGTCACTCCAGAGAACACGTCTCACTGCTTGGTTTATACACCTGTGGCCATAAAAGCGATTGGAACACCTGAATTTAGTGACTTGGATGGGTGAGTGAATACTTTTAGCAATACAGTGTAGTTTCTCTGCCTTGATTTCAGTCACATGAAGTTTGATACACTGCACAAAATCAACCATGCCTGGTATACACCTGCTGTACCAGTTCAAGAATCTCACTGCTGGCTAGAAGACACGCTGTCGGCACCAAGATGTGTTGTTACAGTCTGTTATTGGAGTCTCAACCCTGTCTTGTCTTTTTAATGTGTTGCACAGCTCGGTCTCTTCCTTTCTAAACAGATACCCCTAGAACACTTCAGCTGCCATTCTTGGCCTCTGCAGCTCTTTATTATTCATGTGCAGGACATCCATTAGCAAAATTTTAAAACACTGGTCTACACTACAGCCCACGGGCTCTAAATGTTTAAGCACTCAAAAGAATCCTTTTCGGGCTGACGAAGATTTCAGTGCAGACTGTTTTATCTAAAGTTTATGCTCACTACTGTCAACCTCGCAAAAGTCAGTGCATGCAAAAAGATCACATCAAATTATGGGAACGTGCTGTGTTTTGGTTTGGTTTGGGCTTGTGGCGCACCTCACAATTTTTTTTTATAATTCTTTGACCTGGGGCAGGTCAGTGTTTACCACCATTTGTGCAGAGAGGGAGAAGCTGTATCAGAAAAATGTGAAAAACTTCTGTGATCACTTTGTGTCCTCTTTCAGCTTCTGCTGTAGATTGACACCTGTCCTTTAGGAAACTGGTTCCAAAACAGTGCATCTTGACACAAGTTCAGGTGTGCTTTGGGATTTTGTTTCAACCAAACATTATTACTCTAGATGCAGAAAAAGTAGTGAAGAAACTTTCAATGTATTTTAAAAGCTACGTTTAATAGTCTCATACCGAGGACGCCGGTTGCACTTTCCGAGTGTGTCATTTTTTGGAAGGCCAACATGGTGCCTACAAACCGAACATTCCTTCTGAGAGACCTGATCTGTACGTTATAACCTAGTGGTGATTACGGCAAAGCAAAATAATTGTAGGCATGAAGCTCAAAAGTATTTTCATTTAACAATAATAATATTAATAATAATAATAATTAGGGCTGCAACTAATGACTATTTTAGTAATCGATGAATCAATCAATTATTCTGACGATTAATCTGATTTTTTTTTAAAAAAAGGCACATTCTGGAGATTTTTCATCGAACCACATAAGCCTTTTTTATATAAAATATTAGAAATACATTAAAAGATGAAAATAAACAAAGAATTCAATACATTTTTTAATTAAGAAAATAAACATTTTATTGCCTAAAATTAAATAACAGCATTTCTTCAGTGAATTTGAACCAGGCATACCTAAAATTATTCCACTTGAGGAGTTTTGGATAAAACATATTTACAGACAAAGGTGATTTTACCTTAAATACAAAATGTATATATATTTTGTACAATTTTGGCTTAATTACTGCTCTGAATGTGTTGATTTTTCAGCAAATGGCCTTTTTTTGAGTATGTCTACTCCACACGATTAATCGATTACTAAATTAGCTGTCGATTATTTCAATAATTGAGTCATCACGATCAATCCGATTAATTGTTTCAGCCCTAATAATAATAAAAAAAAAATCTGCGTTGTTGTTGGAGTATGAAACCACTGTTTTGTGCAGATATGAGTATTTGTGCGCCTTGAAATTTTGGGTTGCACTTTGGTGTGCAAAGGGAACAAAAAGCTGCTGAAGACGACTGCAGCGAGTCCAGGGCGCATCAAGCACCAATTACAATGTTACACGGCCGTGCATGCAAGCAAGGACCAACATGTCAACCACTGCTGCAGCTGCACTTCCTTTCCAGGCTGCCCAGTGCTGACCCTGCACAGAAGCAATAAATTATCTTACCTTATAAATTGCAGAAGTCAAAAAACTGTCAATGCTCCAAAACTAAGGCTACTAATAGCTTTTGAATAATATTTAGTCAATGAAATCACAACTTCAGAGCCCAGTTTTGGATTAAAAAAAACTAAATATCCAGTTTACAGAATAGCAGCAAATACGCTGCAGTTATTCACAATATTAATTAGTCGCCTATTTCCCTGTCCTTTAACATGCAGATTATTTTCACTGTTTATTAACTTTTGCATTAAATGTCAGAAAACAGAGAAGCAGAAAATAATGTGACACACAAACACACTTCCTGTTTGAGACGGCAGTGGGATGTAAATGAGCCTCATTTTGGTTCGATTTACAGAAAGTCACATGATCTGTCACCGCAGCGATTCTCAGAACCCCCCCGATGGCTTCCTTTTTCTCACCCGCGGTTGACTTGTGTGTTTGTGCATAAACACAGTGCCGTGGCTGCAAAGTGACATAGGCGTGCGCGCACAAACACACACACACTTGGTGGCACGCTCATAACAAAACTCACACACATGGGTGAGCAGCAGCAGCTGTGTGTGTGTCTGTGTGTGTGTTTGTTTATATGTATAGCTCAGAAACATTCAAGAGGGAATCTCCCAATCATGTCCCACTCAGATCAGAGGCATGCACCACGGTGCAGGATCTGAAGCATATCAAGGTTAACCCACAGGTCAGCCATGTGAGACAGGCACGTATAAAACCACCGTTTATAGAGCAACAAATTCTCAGAAAAATGAGGTAGAAAATGGCACTTTTTTTGCAGAAGGTCGCTAATGCTGACATTAAATTATTATTTTTTGTGATTCTACTGTTGCAGACAGATGTCCAATGTTGCAACAAAAAGTTACAATGTGCTTCCATCCAGTCATCTTGATGGTTTGGGCTGAACGATGGGCATAAAAAAATCACTCAGAGCTGTCTTACTTTAGGCCAGCGATGGACAACTCCAGGCCTCGGGGGCTGGTGTCCTGCAGGTTTTAGATAAGTTCCTGATCCAACACACCTGAATCATGTATGATAGTCATTAGCAGGACTCTGGAGAACTTGACTGCATACTGAGGAGGTGATTCAGGTGTGTTGGATCAGGAACACATCTAAAACCTGCAGGACACCGGCCCTTGAGGCCTGGAGTTGTCCATCCCTGCTTTAGGCTTTCCTTGACAGAATTAAACATGTTTAATATGCCTTTTCTTCATTATAGCTCAGATAACCCAGATTTGCTTGCCAGAGACTGCAAAAAGAGCTTGTGAACTTTTACACGGCTGCAGTTAATTGTTATCGTCTTTGCATGTTTCGCCAGTTCGTTTGACCTGTTTTCTCCTTTGTTCTTTGTCTTTTACTGTTTCACTTCAAGGTGCATTAAATTAAACAGCTTTCACTGCTTTCTCTGCATGGGCCAGTTTCAGGTCTTTGGGCCAGTTCTGGCCCTCGGGCTTGTTCTTATTCTCTTATCTGCTTATTCTGCCCACGTGAGGCCCGGAAGACCCAAGTTTGACTTGGTGCGCCGACAGCGAGACATTCTACAGTTTTCATGCAGGTTCTGTGTTTTTCAGCACCAACAGGTGCATTCGAAACTCCGGAGTAATGTTTTATCAACAAAGGCATGAAGCAAGGAGAGGAAATAGGAGCCAAAGAGGGGAGGCAAGGAGATGTAGCAGGAAACAAGGACCCCCCACACACACACAGACACACACACACACACACACACACAGAAGAGGAGACAGGAAACTAGGAGAGAGGGCAGGAGACAAGAAAATGAGGCTGCAGAGGAGGAAGAGGAGAACATAAGCATGAATTAGCATTGACTGCTGAGAAACACCACACATACCACCAAAGATAGACTTCTACAGAATTATTAATAAACCACACACACACACGCACACACACACACAGGAAACCACAGCGAGCTCTCTGATTGGTCAGCCTGGAAAGCTTTCTTAGAAAGAGGTGGGCCCTCAGAGAACTGCGTCCGTCCTGTTTGTTTCGCCACTACTGTCGATAAAGTTTTTATCTGAACCCCGCAGCCAGACTCCACCCTGACCACCAAAGCCAGAAGAGCCTTCTGGGTACTGAAGTTTCCAAGCAAGCTCCCAGTTAGAAGCTGGAAACTGACGTGGATGGGCGAGATAGGGAGTCTCCTGCTGCCGATTAGATCTCCATATGAGTTACACACGTTCACAGTGATCAATAAAAATGGGTCATTACTGATTAGAAAGATCTGAGGTCACAATTATTATTAGAACAAATATTCTTGGTAGTAGTAGTAGTATTACTCATAACTCAGTAATCAAGTCCCAGCCAACCAATCAGAGAGCAGAACAACGTCATCATCTCTTCTGCAGAACTCAATCAGCTGTGATGCTCCACCCCTACATGACGGCCTGAGGAGTCCTTTTTTTCATGTTAGGAAGGAGGCTGCAGACCACAGAGGCGCCATAGTGATGTGGCGTGTGGGCTGGTGGGCCTCACGTCCTTCCTCCTTCTTCAGAATTAAGCTCATTATCAGGCAGGAACCTCAACTTCCAGTTAGAGGTCAGCTTTAATTACATCAGGCGACCTCAAAGAGAGCAGCGAGATCACTTCTTTAGGTCTTTTTTTAATATGTTAAACTTACCAGCGGTTCAGATCAGCTGCAGTTAACTGATGCTAAAAACTGCCCAGAAATCACTCCATGCAGCTGCTTATCCAGCTGTTTTAAAGATCAGAACTGTGAATTAAGAATTTTAGGACATTTTAATTTTCTGTCCTTTTTAATAAAGTTTTCATTATTTTTTTCTTTGGTTTTTGGGAGTTCATTCTGCATTTCTTCTTATTAAAACTAATTTGTCATTACTGGAAACACTTCAAGTTGTTTAAAATATATTCCAGATTTTTTTTTTAGCCCCTATCTGTAGTTTGTATTTGAAGGTTATCAACATTAATTTCATCTCCTAAATGTACTAGAATATTTAGCAGCAAAAGCTGCACAGAGAGGTTCATTCTTCATTTGCAGCCAAATCGTCTGACCTTTAAATCTACAGAAGTCTGACTGCATTGTTTCTTTTGATACTGAGTCATTTATTTACTGGTATACAATACAAGATCAACTCAGAGTTTCAATATGAGATTTTGGAGTATTCAGGACACAGCTCAGTGTGTGTGTGTGTGTGTGTGTGTGTGTGTGTACATGCTGACTCCGGGCTTTCAGTGACCAGCTCCAGGTGACCCGACACTTTGACAGGTTTAAAAGACTAAAATACTTTTATTTATTGAGCTGAGGTGATCGTGACCTGAACAGAGACGCTTTGTGCTTCTCTCTTTCTCTCTCTCTCACACACACACACACACACACACTTTACTTTGCTAAGACTTAAGAGTGACTCTGTACAGAATTTTGAGTTCTGTTGAACTCCTGCTTTAGGTTGTAGATTCATGTCACTGAAACTGAGGTACAAACACTAAAATTAGGCTGAACTTTGTGAGTAAAAATGCAGAAAACTTCCTACAACTTGCTTGCCTTCAAAATAAAAGTTCTATTTTTTTGAAATGTGGCGTTTTCAGCGGTAAATGGTAAATGGACTAGCTTTTATTTAGCGCTTTTCTACTCTGACTGAGCACTCAAAGCGCTTATACAGCAGCGGTAAGGCAAGACTTTTACTCTGACGATCTCGCACTCTTCACAATTTTCACTTTCCGCCTCCAGAAACCACTCTCCAATCAGCTGGGAATACATATTTTCCCTTGCAACCGATGGCTACCAGATGGTAGCGAACTGGTCTCTAGGTCTGTGAGTGTGGAGTGATAAACCTGCTAAACATTTAACATAAATGAGACAAATTATTATTATACCGTGAGTGAAAACCTCACCTCAGAGGGTTGTTTGTTTTTTAAATAGTTTGCACATCTATTTCATAAGAGTAGTACAGTAAAAAAAAAAAATTATTATTTTGTATCCATTTTCAACACTAAACACGACCTCTTTAAGGGTCAAGAAGAACATGACTGTACGTGACCTCGCAGGAAGTTGGCTGCACAATGTTTGTAGTTTTCCCGCCTTCGCGCTGTCTGCACACAAACACTCCCAAAGACTATTTTAAAACTACGTTACATGTAAACAGGAAATATTTCAATCAGAATGAAAAAAATTTGCACCTGAAACAAATGCAGCTGTCAACAGGTGAGGCAACAGCAGGATTGTTCAACACAGCCAAACACAGACTTGCATAATCTCAGTAACTTTTCAAGTTTTTTAACTCTCAGTCTCGTAATCACCTAGAAACAAATCCAGATGGAGTCAGCTGATGCTGGAGGTGAAGATTTTGATAACTTGAATGTTTCCGGTCAGAGATTTCAGGCTATTTTCCCGATTCAAAGAGAATTTTTTGTTTTAATATATCAGCCACTAAACTTATTTTGGAACCATCTTAGTAAATTTTGAAGATATTCTGGATGCCGGTCGTTTTTTTTTGTGCTTTTTTCCTAGTCCACAGTACAAGTCAATGATCAAGTTTGACCCTCCCACAAATAAAAATGTCTGATATATTTTGAGTGAAAGAAACCCCAAAAAAAAACAAAACAGCTTAAAATCTTAATATTTTGGTTCTTTGGCGGGGGTGCCAGATATTCCTCTATGCAGCAAAGAGCCTGGTAACTTGAAAGCGTGTATTCGAGTACTAGAGTGGATGGGGATTACCACGGCATAGTTGATGCATACAGATCAGC
The DNA here is from genome assembly GCA_015106715.1 of Bujurquina vittata. Lineage (NCBI taxonomy): Eukaryota > Metazoa > Chordata > Actinopteri > Cichliformes > Cichlidae > Bujurquina > Bujurquina vittata. The sequence goes on from VUQK01025429.1 coordinate 9,214, forward strand.
TGTTTTCTTTTTGACATGTATTTTACATTTTATTCTAATTCATACATATATGTACACAATATTTTTCAGTGTATTATTAGTATTTTTTAAAACTTACTGTATTTTTATTGTATTTTTTAAATTTTTTGTATCTTATTAGTTTTAAAAATGTATTTTTTCATTTTTAAAAAATGTTTATTGTGTATAGATTTTTTTTTACTATTCAATTGCCTATATTACACCTTACTTAAAATGTTATTTATTTATTTTTTATTATTGTGACACTTGTACATTTCTGAAACATGGAGGACAAAAAATGACCCCCCCCCCGCCAATAAATAAATATATGAATTATTTAACCAATATTCAGGAGTGAAAACAGTCGAGCTCAGTTAGCCGTCAGCGCTGCAGGTAGCTCCAAAGATTCAGGCCATTAAGATACAGGCTATGAGAACTAATCAGGACTCAAGTTTGGAGTTTACCAGAAAAACTGGAACAGACAGGAACAAATGAGGGACATCCAGCATAAACTCAAGATTGGACTCTCTGCCTATACAAGTGTACACAAATGTGCACACACACACGCTGCAGACTGATGTAGAAACTGTGGAGATTCCTCTTCACACATTGCCCTGTTTACACAAACTGTCTGGACACCAATGCTCAGACGTCGCTGTTACAGTAACATTAGGTCAAAGGTCGCTCTGACACAAGCCTCTCTCTCTCACACACACACCAACACACACACTCTGTGACTCATCAGCAGCTGGAGGTCATCAGAGTTTCCCTGTCCCCCTCACAGTCACACTTTTAGTGATATTTCTTCGTGAAGACACTTCCTACAGCGCTGAGACGGTGAGGTCGCCATGACCTCTGATTCTTTCCAGTCCAGCTGCTCCACACGGAGCTGCTCCGATGGCCCAAACATCATCCAGACCATGAGAGAGTTTACAGTCAAACAAAGAGGATTTCTTTTCAGGCGCAGGTGTCTGCGTGAGACTCAAAAAAATGTCAGTCGCAATAAAAACTTGCCTGGATTGGGGTATCATCAGGCTGATATCAGGTAGTCTGAACCTGCTGGCAGGTGTCCCTCTGCTACAGCTGCACAGGGAACTAACATCTAGGAAAACACAAACAGTGCTTTCAGACTAAGCAGACACCGTGAGAGTACGGACAACTACATCCCTTTACAGGCTTTTTACATGGGATTTTCTTTTAAAACTTCAAATGAAGTCACTGCTGCCTGCAGTCAAAGAATTTATCCAATCAGATGCACTTTTCACAGGGAGACCAGCGGACACAGGGTTCAATGTGCCAATACTTTTTATTTCTACTTATGTTTCTAGCTATTCAATTAAATTTAGTAAAGGGGATAATGATAGGAAGAAAAAGTGCTGCATGAGTCTCATGAGCTGTGACTCGTGTGTCACTCTTTTGCAATACATGAACAACTATAGAGGACACTTCAAAAACACAGTGGGGAGCTTACAGTAACATTTGCAGGGAAGGAACAAGGAACAATACGCATAACTGGGAAAAAAAAACTCCGAAGAAATTTTGAGCGAGTCAGTGATTCCATTTAAATTAGCAGCAGCCAAGAGGCGCTAACAGGATGAACGCAGGTAACGAGTCATTAAAACTTTGATATTTGCACAATGAAAAATGGCCCTGGCTCCAGGACGAAGGCACCCTGCACTTCTGACTTTCAACAGAAAATTGTAAGTTGTTTTATAACGTGTCTATTGCATGCACGGTGAGCACACACTGCCTTTGGGGATTTAATTCAAAAATGTAAGTCCTCTCAAAACAAGACCAACTTCAAGTGAAAGAATGCCCACTCTGAAGCACACATTGTGTACGCAGAGGGAAAGGTGCAGGCATGAAACCGTGGAAAAACTATGTTTCTAGAGTAACGTTCAGGCCGGAAAAATGCAGCAGAGCTTGGATGCCAGAGTGTCCGAGAAAAAAAATATCACCAATATCACCAGGACCGTGATAAAAATGTAGACGAAATTAAAGAACCAATTTAAGGATATAAAGTCTACAACTTTTGAGACCCTTAGGATGACGTTTCCACAGTGAAATATGCCTGAGAGCCAGAGCTCCAAAGTAGGCAGGGTTTTTTACTTTTTGAGATGATTTCCCATTTATTTAAACGAGAGCCCCCGTAGACACTTCTGCTTGAAGGAATTTTCTACAAATAGTACAACAAATGTCTACCAAAAGTCATTGCACACTATTCCTGATCAATGACTCTGTAGGAGTTCTCTCAAAACTAACCGGACTACTTGCGTGATGAAATTCGGTTGAAGGACAAGTAGAAGAAGCAGTAAAGTATTCCTTCACGCTTTGCCTTATATGCTTTGTGAGACTTCACCACTTCAACAGTTGCTGACACAGAAACGATGCCGAAACACTTCCAAACGGCCTTCAGTGTTTTTATGCTTACAGTTTACCTACAGAGGGAGACAAGATGTTGCATTCAGCTAAACTCAGTATATTTGTCCTTCACGTGCTAAATAACTTGAACCTGCATAATTTGTATGTTTATTTTTGTCACCATACATGTAAAGACTTCTCTACTTGGTTCTGGTCACCATAAACACGACTTCATCAACACGAGCTCAGCAGAGTACAGATGATCTAAACCATCCTTTAAAGTGTCAAAGCGGTTTAACCCGCACACTCTGTCACCTGATTTGCTGATAGGTCAATAACCTCTGCACTGTAACTTTTTCCCTTCAAACCACACTTTATTTTTAGCAAGTTCTGAAGACGACATTCGGGACAAATGACTGACAGATCATGTGAGTAGCACACAGCTGTGTGAGCCAAAACAATGAGTCATGATCCAAAGTGCTCAGATGAGGAGGAGAGTGACCAAAGAAATGCTGACTCAGGACCGGAAAAGCCCACGGGAGAGCTCCGGCTTTAAGAATCCCACTTCAGACAGCGAGGCCAGGCTGATTCATAAAATAAGACGCCGGGATCGCATTAACCTGCTTATCCGCGCAGTCTGTGTGGGAACTCTGGGATTTTGTTCCCAGTTCTTATTAAACCCTGAAGCCATTTCATGACCTGAGTGAGTTTTTCCTTAATGTCTGTGTTTAAAATACTTATATAGTTTCCTTTATCTCTGCCATATATTCTAAACTGTTCTAATGTCATTAATTATGGTTTTCAATCACTTTTATGCAACACCCCCCAAACACAAACATCCCATGACTCTGATCTGAAGTTTCCCTGCATCACAAGTCAAACCTGCTTGGTTATAAACCTGATTGAATCCCGGTCTGGGTGTTGACAGTAAAGCGTAGAAGAAACTGCAGCAAACATGCAGTAAAACCAGCCCTGGTTGCACCACGTCAACATGTGTGAGTGACCCGCCCGTCACGAGGTGCTGCCGCTTTAAAAACTGAAATCCACCTATGGATGCATTCAGTGACACAGTCAGCTGTTCTAAACCAGCACGAAGTGAAACCGGAAAATAAAATTCTCCATTAATGAAACACACTCATCACACTCTGCTCTACTTCACTCTGCTTAACCACGACCAGCTGCAGAGCACGCCGGGAACACGTCTCCAACCAGTCGGCCGTTGCACAATGAGAGATGTGTCTTAACATTTGGCCAAAAAAACCCACAAACATGTGACCTACTGTTTTTAAAACGCACACACACACACACACACATCATGTCTCTGCTGTCTGAACTTTACTCTGCATGGTTCAGGTCCAGCACACACACTGGAGGCAGTTTTTCCCCTTCCGGTGCAGATTTTAAAGCCCATTAATTTTAATTTGTGATTAAAAAATAATAATTTAAGAACTGTTTGAGATCAGCTGTTTGTTGCTGAGCAGCTGTTGTTGGTATGCAGTCAGGTCAGGTGGGTATGCATTAGCTGTGTGTGTGTGTGTGTGTGTGTGTGTGTGTGTGTGTGTGTGTGTGTGTGTGAGAGAGAGAGATCTGTCAGATGTTGTTAGGCAACAAACACCTGAGAGACAAAATGAGAAGTCACCCTGAACGAACACACACACACACACACACACACACAAAGCTTAAACCGTTAAATTTGCCCACAAACTGCTCAGGTTTGTTAAAATCTGAACACAATTAGGATGTTTGACTGTTCGGACGGTTTCTGCTGGATTTGTTCTGGTGCTTTTTTCCCCTCAGAGTTATCCGGTCTTTAAGTCCGACGTCACTTCTGGGTCCAGATGTCCTTAAATGGACAGCAATGGCAGCCCAGTCACTGTTCGCTATTACATTCGGATCGGTCAAAACAACGAGGGACACAGCATTGCTGCATATTGAACGCGGCAGTTTGGACCCGGAAATGGAATTCTGCGTCACCACTTAAAGACCGGATACACCACTGAAAGAGGGAGCCGATTCAAATCCAAACAGGATGATCAACTCCAAATAAATCATCAGCTGACAACCACTGTCAGTTAAAGTTAATACTGTGATGAAATTCTGTCAAATTAGCTCTATGAGGCAGTTAGACGCCGCTCCTCTTACCCACTTGGCTGCAAATCAAAAAGTCCAAGTCTACCGGCTTCGACAAAGACATTGTTTGAAAGAAAACAGCTTTTCCAACAGTTTGGTGGTAAAATGAAGCTTATAGAGTGAAATCTGTGGGCTCAGCAGCAGGTTAGAGGGAACATTTTTAAAAGAAAACGTTTGTGTCTCCCAGTCTGACTCACTGAAATTATTATTTTTTTTTTGCAATGAGTGGTTAAATATTTTGGAAACAGTAAGATATAAGTGTGAGAAATGTGACAGCAGGAGTCACCAGTCGCTGTTTCCACTTTTTTTCCACGACAAACAGAGTTGGGACTAATGGTGCCAAACTTCCCCACTATAGCAGCAAACAGAGGGAATTTTCCTTTGCAACAATCCCGCCAATAAAAAAACCTGCAGGGCTGCCATTTTTAATGACACAGCAGGAATGTGAGGATAGGAGGGGACACACCCGGCTCCATTTACAGGTCCATAACATCAGGGGATTCCTGCACAAACACTTGTGATGATCACTAAAGATGATGCGATATAAAAACTTCATGAGCAGTTTGCTGAAACTGATCAACAACTTTTACACACGACAAAGAGACAAAAATGCATGCTAACTTTATCGATTAGGTCACGCAGGTTGGAAACTGATCTTATTATGATGTAACTTTAAAACATAAAACCTTCATGTAAAAAACAGCGAAGCTGAAACAAAGTTACACAAAGGAAAAAAAAACACTCAGGTTTATAAAGCTGACTCCTCTCGCTCATATGATCGTTTACAGTTATTACATTAATGACATGACTGTGACACTAAAAGCAGTATTTTACTTTTCCAGCATTTTCAATAATTTAACGTATTGTGAGATGAACAGTTACTGAGACAAAAAACTCTGCTGGATCTGACTGGAACGTTAAACGCTTTTAACATTAAGGGGAAACAAACCTGCACACTTATCAACATCACAGAGGTAAAAGTTGGGAAACTGATCTAATCTGAAACAATGTGCTGGAGCTTCATCTGTAAAATGTAAAACCTTAATTTGAAAAGTAAAGACCCCTGTGAGACTGACGCAGGTGGGTGGAATTGTAAATTAACTTGAAAATCAAACACACACTGAAAACTCCCTGAAAAAGAACTTTTTTTTGGCCATCATCTTTCCTGTAACCCCCAGGCTGTGCGCCACTGATGCGAAATGCTGCCGTTTCTCCGGCAGCAGTTCAGGGGAGGGGGGAACTACACCTCTCACCCGCCCACGCAAAAACACACCTGCCCACCCGAAACAGAAAGTGTTCTTCAAGCTGTGAAAACAGGTTTAACACATCAAAGTGAGATCAGCTGTCTGTGTGTGAGAAGACTATGAGTTTCAGACCTAAGGTGTCAAGTATGAGGTGGAACCAGTATTATTATAATACAAGTGTAAAAATGTATCTAACAAAGAGTAAAATAAATAGAAATAGTTATTTACATCTCTAAACACGGTAGGTTTGTGGGTTTTTCTAGAGCGGCAGTGATAGGTACTGTGCATGTAATAAGTGCAACTGCATCAATATCAGGGGTTTCCCTGCACATTTATAAGGTTTAAAGAGACTTCCACCATAGGAAAATTCACCAAGAATCACTCAATTATGTGGGATTTTCAAAATAGTCATTTTGAACCTGGAAAAACCTGAATGTGTGTGTGTTTTTTTTAAAAATATTTCTCATCATCTGTTTTTTTTGCCGGATGGATTAAATGTGAATACATCTTTATAGAAAAACAAATGTAGTATACTACAAAACTATTTTAGGCCAACACTCCAGTTCTGGATCATCACTGTGTGATACTTCAAAGTATTATAGCTGCTTCATTATGGGAAAAATTAAGGTCGTGATTACGTTGGTCATCGCTGTCATCTATAACTGAACTTTGGGGATTTCTAAAGAAAACAAAATAAATAAATAAATGAGCAATTAGAGATGAGGATGGTAGGGAAACAGGCTTGTGTGGTGTCTTTGGACGGCAAAATAGTCTCATAAGTGCAGCCACCGGTAAACCGCAGAGAGGGGCCCAGCGGACAGCGAATGTGCTGAAAGGTCATAATTCCTACCATAAATTCAGCAGTGAACCAATGAGGTGTGCGCTGTTCCAAAGTCTGCTCCCTGTCACTGACAAGCACTTGTATTAAGATGGGATGGGATGTTGTTGAGATTGCACCCACTGCACATCTGGTTTTCCATCTTGCCGTTTCATTTCCTCTTGATGACCTTGCCTCTGACCGTCAGCGGTCGATTTTCTATTATATTAGAATCTGGACGTGATCTTTGTATTACGAGTCAAAAATAACAAGAAATGTGTTCTATGTTAAGGATAATTAGCACGGACTCTTTACTGTTACTGTATACGCAGAGATCGTGTCTACTGAGGGGTTCAGGTAAGCGTGACAAGAACAATGGTCCCCACAAAGACAGTCATGCAAGTAAAGGTGTGTGTGTGTATTAGAGCAGCTGATTTCTGGGAAATGCTTTGCAGAGAAATAACCCTCTGAAATCAGAAGTGGACTGAGAGAGAATGAAACCATCACACTTTTTTTCTCCTTTCATCGCAGGTCTAACTACAAGGTGGTTAAGTCTGTCGCTACACAATCGCCCTTTTTTCTATCTCTGCATGTTGACGACAAACTAAAGTACGGCCGCTGCAGCCACTTTACTTTCTGCAAATGTGTTGCAGGTTTTCAGAGTGTCATCGTGATAGTGCCGAGCCAGCGTCTGCAGATATACGTCATCGGTCAGCATCGGGGGGTAATAACCACCCCCAAAAAAACCTGGTTATTTGGGAATAACTTTTGATAAGGAGGTAGTAGGAAGATGAAACCTAGTTCTGGGTGGGATGTCATGGGATGTCAATCTCTTACTCAGGAATTTCACAGGAAGGTTGTAGAAAGATGAGTCCCAAAATCTGTAGCAGTTGCCAAAAATCCAATACCTGCCAGGCTGCAGTTCATTTGCTAATCTTTCACAATATTCAGTTTGTATTTGGTCATATTTAGTATACTGGTATACGACAAATGCATTAGTCTTGGCCGCATGTTTTATGATATGCTCTGATAATACGTTTTTTTATTTGGGTCATTCAGAAGTACAGAAAAAAAATATTGTGATCCACTTTAAAATTCCCCTTTTGGTCAGGCTTCACCAACTACCCCAACATTTGCAACTAAAACATAAACTGTGTTTAGAAGATGGGCGTAGCCACTGAGAGATGAGCCGCTGGTTAGTGTTGCAAAGCCTCAAACTGGATCTAACTGTGAAACAAAGAAATACGCTGTTTACTGTTAATGGCCACAGTTGTGACCACAATTTACAAAATAAACATCATGTTGTGTTCAGTGAGACTTGAAGCTAGTGAAGGAGCCCATAATCATACACTTCAACACAATCACACCTGTTCTTACAACCAGAGGAGTCACCCCCTGCCGGCAACTGGAAAAACTGCTGGGTTTAAACATGTAAGCATTGCTTCGAGGTTTGAAATGTCTTAAACCCGCCTTCTTTTTACTGGCCAGTAGAGGCGCCTGTGGGTGCGAGAAGACTTCCAGTTGCATGGAAGTCTAAAGTGAAAATGGGCCTTGGCTCCATGTCTCTGTGTAAAGGCTCCATGGCTAGTTTCAGGTCTTATATAATAAAAGATGAAACTGATTTTGTAAATTAGGGAAAGGACAGTGGATACACTGGACAAAGGATATTGAATATGGAGCTGCCGGGCAGGAGGAAAAGAGGAAGACCACAGAGAAGTTTCATGGATGCAGTGAAGGAGGACATGCAGAGGGTTGGTGTGACAGAGGAGGATGCTAGAGATAGCAGCTGATCTGCTGTGGCGACCCCTAAAGGGAGCAGCCGATAGAAGAAGATTAGAGTCAAAAAAGGGGATTATTCAGGATGTGCTCATGGGCTAACAACTTGTCACAGTCAGATCCACCGCTCGCTCACCATGTCTGTTTACAAAACACCAAGATGGCAAAAAACCAAACAAACACTCATCGAGGCTTTATAACACCTCACCAACCAACTGCAGTTATGTCCATCCTTTATATACAGTCTGTACACTAAACACGGCAACTTCTGCAACTTCTCTGTGCTCCATATAAACAATCATTCATAAAAAAAAAGTGATTCTCTGACATGTTTTCTTTTTAACATGAAGCCTCAGCGTATTTGGGTCGACAGGGTGAAATTCAGGAAGAACCGGAGTTCATTATATAATGACAGGATGACAGGTGTGAGTTTACAGGTGCTTACACACACACACACCTACGGGACCGGGGTCAGTGCGATGATATAACTGCAGCTACATAATAGCCACTACCTGAAACACAACCTGGACTTGACTGAAAGGACTTCTGTTTGGCTTACAGGAACACACACACACACACACACACACAAACACACACACACACCTACATTTGTCAAGTGTGACCTGCATTCCCTCCCACACTCTCACAAGAGCCCAGTCTGTCAGCATCAGAGCGCCACCTATTGCCACAGAGCTGCCACAGCAGTAGACTTGTATCAGGACTGCAGAGACCTATGGAGCACGACTCCTGGTGTGTTATTACGGTAATTTGTGCTGCAGACCTAACCTGCTCTGGAGTAGGTCATGTTTGAGAGAAGAGATCAACATGCAGAAGAAAAAAAATTACTGCCTAATGACTAATCAGTTCATATCCAGCAGAAAAAGCCATTAAACCCTTATTTGTGGGCAGACTCCGCAAACTTTTAAGCAAAACAAATTTTTAATCAGATTTGACTGAATATTCTGTACATGCAGTTTTTTTTTAATGTCAGGGTGACCACTGAAATGAACATTAATTCAGACCACGTTTCAAAATAACTGCTCACGTAAGTTCCCGGATGCATTTGGATGTGGCTGCTGAGTAATGGTAAAGGACTCTGGTTGGAGTCATCAATTTGAATTAAGGCCGATGTTATTTCGTGATACGCGCCAAATTCCATCTTAACACTACCTTCATACTGGCTAATGGCTGGGAAGCAGCCCCGATGGCTCATGTAACATCTACAATAGTGACTACACCTTTTGTAAACCTGATGCTCACCAAAAGACTTTTTACTGAAGCACACAAACAGCAGAAACTCAACACGTTCAGGACTTCAGGTCACAGAGGGGAGAAATTTAGGTGAACCCTGCAGCTGTTCACACACCTCCACCTTATCTACAGCATTACAATCAGCTGGTAATCACCGAAAGGTTTTTATTTCCCCAGCCTTTCATCAAACGACAATCACTGTGTGACCTTTCTTTTGTTCATCCTTCGAGCAGCTTAAATTACTTCAGATTTCCTGGAGGTGGTGGAGGAAGTGACACAGATCTGGGGAATTACCTGAATTATCAGATCATCCTATGATCACTGAAGCTTATCACCAGCACCCAACAACATCTCTGCTTCTCAAGTAGGCCTGTAGCTATTGAGTATTTTAGCAATCCAGTATTCTATTGATTACTCCATTGGTAATTGTATAAGAAATACTTTTGTCCTTAATTAGCTATAATAAATATTCAAAAGAGAAAAACACAGGTCTTTTAACATGACCTGTGCATTCATTTCCATTTTAGAAATCATATTTTTGAAAGAAATAATAATAATAATAATAATAATGAAAAAATAATCACAAATAACATCAAATACAACAAAGTATACATGCAGTCTAAACTAAGGCATAAAATAAAATGGAAGGCTTTCTTACGTCAGCAGGAAGCAAAATAAAAAAGTTCTGACAGTATTGTATCTGCTGGGTGAGGTAGATTTGATGTGTGTTCATGTGTATGTGTTTTTGTGTGCGCATGTGTGTGCTAGTGAGTGAGTCGGCATGCATGTCTGTGAGCCTTTAAAGAAGCACGAAGAAAAGCAAGCACATCATCATTCTCAGAAAATAGGTTTGCCCTGTGATTCGGTGCAGCGCTTCCTGCTGCAAAAAACAGATGTTCTCGTGGTGTACGTGTTAATAATTAATGTTAATAATAATTCAGTCGCTCAGAGTTTAGTGACCTGTGGACAAAAAAGCTTTTATTTTTAAATTTTTATTATAATTTTTTTAAATTAATGTAAATCCACAAAACAATGTTTCTAAATGCTGAAATAAATACGGTCTCGTACACCCCATGTCCCCCTTTAGACTCGCCCCTGCTCGCTGCAAGCATCACTGCCATGTAAAGCAGGTCGGCTGCCGACAGCCTTCAGCAAGCAGCAGTCTGATTTAAACATGATGTCAGACTACAAGTTGATCTGCGTGTTTTATTTTAAACTCTGCGTCTTCACTTGAGATTTTTCACCGTTTAAAATAAACAGCCGTGGATGGAGCAGCTACAAAGTTCACTTTTCTACATGCTGGCACTTGTTGATCAGGTGGTTTGACTCCTGCCAGCTGATTCCCAGTAAAGGTAATGGTGGTTACAGGAACAGGCGCTGCTGTTTTGGACACTGGAAAAATATTTCTTTTTACTCCACCCGAGCTCACATCTCAGTAACGACTCCACCTCTTTGCTCCTCGCTGAGTGCAGACAGACTCAAAGTTAAACTGTAACAGCATTGTTACTGTGTTATCACGGGTTTAATGTTGTACTTTTTATTTACCTGCATGCTCCTAAACACGTTTCAACTGCAGGTCTATTTTTAGCCACAAACGTGAAATACCCGTGCTTACACGGTGAAACCTGAGCGCCGCAGATTTGTGGATTAAATGAAGCGTCAAAGAAAAAAAAAAAATTTTTTTATAATTGAGTTACTTGATGAATTGTATTGAAAAAAAAACTTATGTGATGAGTTTTGATACTGTTGATAGATTTTTCCTATTTAATCAATAGGCAAGGCAGAATATTAAAAAAAAGTTTAAAAAAATAAATTCACAGAAAATCAAATTAACTTATTAAAAAAAACATTAGTACAAGGGAAAATCTTCTTAACATGCCAAATTAGAGTGTAAAGCTCTCTTTCCATAGATATTTTATGTCAGGGACACTTTTTTATTGTTCATAAGGTAAACAGTGCAAACCTGCTGCAACACTGACACCTGCTGTCAGCCAGAGGAACTGCAGGGAACCACCTGAGGAGACACCTGTGCATGTGTGTTAATCACTCACCTACGGCTCTGAACAGACACGCTCCGTCCTCCTTCATCTTCTTGATAACAAATCCTTTCTTCTCCCTCAGGGCTTTTTCAAACCAGTGCTCCTGCTAAACACACACCAACACACGCAGTCAGTGTACAGGTCTTCATGATGCATGTGGACCCATGCAACAGTTTTCCTGATGAATCCCGGGCTGTAGTTTAGTTCCATTATTGATTCATTTCTGGGTTATTTTCTGTAAATATTAAATTAATTGTTTGGCTGCTAAAGCAAGAAAATTGTGCAAAGGTTTGTTTGAAATTTGATTCACGGGGTTGCAGCTTTATCTAAAACCTGAACACACATTATTTGAAGTATAATGACCTGTTTGTATTCAAGCCTGACACAACAATTGAATTAGTTTTTCCCCAGAGAAAATTCAGCTTTGCCCACTGCTGCCCCCTTCATCAGTTATCCAGTTCTGATCGATAACAGTGGAGCAGACACACTAATTAATTGGGACGCTGGAGCATCTGAGACACATTTTGGTTTGTAGTGCTGTGGATGTTCAGGTGAACTGAGACTCACTAAATCCCTAATTAACCTTTTTTTTTTGGAGTTATTAGTACTTCCTGAAGATGATTTTTTTTTTAATTAAACATGAAAGTTTAATGTTTAATAAATAAATACATTTTATTTCTTTTTTAAATCACGTGCACTGACACATTTCTGGAATCAGAAGCTGGAAATTTTCATAATTAGTCCTCTTTAAATGGAAGGGCGCATTAAAAGAATAAACTTGGCTCGTTTGTCAAACAAAAGGTGAAACCCTGAACCAAAGTAAATGTAACAAACAATAACCTGGCTGTTAATGGAGGAAAAA
>VUQK01025430.1:16512-27698 GCA_015106715.1 Bujurquina vittata
GTGGGTGTGCGGTCGACTGTGGTGTGAGACGGAGGTGGGGTTGTGGGGGGGGGGGGGGGGGGGGGGGGGGAAATGATTCACTAAGAAATAAGTTACAAAATAAACTGTATCATGAGCTCCAGTAGATTTTCTTTTTCTGTGGGCAAGCTGTGACAGTCTGACACGAGCTGCTGCTTTGCTGCTCGACAGTCTCCAAGCAGATGTTACATGAAATATTGTGTGTGCTTTCCAGCCCATAGCAGGTATAAATGTGACATAAATCTGGGAGTACATTGGGTGCCTCTTTGACGCCGCACCATCAAATCAAATCAGAGAGCAGTTCAGAAGTTTAATCTTCACAGGGTCTTTTATTTTGGAAATTGATCAGCTTCTGTTTGCGCTTGCTGACTCTGTCTACCCGCCTGTCTTACCTGCTGTGTGCACCTCGATGTGATTTTAAATGAGAGCTTCCTCTGGGGCACACTGCCACTCCTTTGGTGGGATCTCTGTCCCGAGTGGGAATGATCAGATCCGGGGGGGGGGGGCTGCATGCAGCCCGGAGTATTCCTGGAGTAAAGGTAGAATTTAACAGAAGTTGCCAAGAGAATCATCAGCTTAAATTCAAGTTGATCGCTGCCACCTGGAAGCCCTGAAAAAAAAAAGAGAATAAAACTAAACCTGAGCAGATTTTTATGCAACAAGGTAAAAAATCAGTGATTTTAACAATATGAAATCAAGTTTGTGGCTTTACATGAATATACCTCAACCTCAACAGCTTCTTTGTTCCCTCTGTTTCAGCATATTGATATTATTATGAAGATATTCAGAAGCGCCGCGTTGATGTCAGTCAAAAATAACGAGAAGAGAAGAATTTAGAAAAATTGTGCTGCGTGGAGCTCCAAACCTTTTTTTCCCATAATCCAGGAAAACTGCCAGATAAACTTTACTGGCAGATTAATTTTTACATGTCATAATTCAGTAGTTTACACCGACATTGCAACCATATGCAAAGATGAACAATAGCTTTCTAAGATGATCAAGCAGTTTAGTTATAAAGGCAGGCATTTGAAGCATTATCTAAGTAGCTTTCATTTCCTTGATTATCAGCATACAGCTGCATTTATGGAAGCAGCTGTCAAATATGAATTTTAAACTCTGGTCGTTACATTGAAGCCATCATATCTGCTGTTGTGGATTCCTCGCAGAGACTTCACTTTATGATGCTTTGAGGACATGTCCTTTTCTCATAATGTCTCTGCCGTTACCCATGACTTAATCTTTACAGTCGCCATGGATACCGCAGGCATCCCTGCACCGTCCATTACTGTAAGTGCAAACAGCGCTGTTTAGCCTGCACTCACCATCCACAATAACCTCATAGCTTTAGCGACGCATCATCAAGAATGAGGTCATCTTTCTCTCCTCTCCTCGCTTTCTGATACATTCCCAAAAAATATTTGATGGCGGAATAATTTACAGATTAAAAACTGAACTGTCGTGTAATTTACATTGCTAAAAACACACCCCTGCACAAATCTAAATATGCAACATAGTCTGTAATTAAAAGAGACCTTAAAGAGCTGTTGCACGTGGTTGACTGAAAGAATGCATGAACCCCAACAAGAGCGCTGTCAGGTGAAACAATGCAATATTTATAAAAGTTATTGAAGAAGGAAATGCAGCAATGAGCGTGGAAAAGGATGCTGGTTATTCCCAGTCAAGCAGCTGGTTTTTAGTGCTGAGGAGCTGTTTAGAATTTTATAACATTTGTAAGTTTGTGGTGTGAAACATTGTGCTGATTGTCAGTTGTGTCATTTTAAGTGTTGATTACCATTGGAAACGCCTCAGTCAGGCAACAAATTCAAGGTTTTTTTTTACTGTCATTTATACAGTTGCGAGTGAAGGAGTTCAAACTAGTGCAAATAAAGTTAAAAACAAGCTAAAATATAAATATTCTAAGATATAAAAACCAGCAATGAGGCCAGCAGCATTCACACCGAGCAGTGAGAGCCTGTGTGAGTCTGTGCAAGTGTTGAAGTGCAGATGCTGTATGGTGCAATTCTTGCAAAACAAGATCTGGGTTAGTGTATGTATATGTGCTGCAGACTCAAAATAACTCTTATTAGTGCACTTCACTCGCACTGAGCTGGGCCTGCAGAAGTTCCTTAATTCTTTCTGGCGACAAGGTGCTGGAAGCTCCTCAGTTCCTCAGATTTTGGTCCATATCGATATGATAGCATCAGAGTTTCTGCAGATTTGTTGACTGCAGTTCCATCACATCCCAAAGGTGCTTTTTTGAATTGAGATCTGGGGATTGTGGAGGCCGTCTGGGTGCAGTGAGTTCACTGTCATGTTCAAGGAACCAGGGTGAGACGATCTGAGCTTTGGGACATCATCCTGCAGGATCGCAGCGATACAGAAATTTTGCAGGATAGTAACATCCAGTTGTTACTGAACATTATTAAAAGCTTGCACATTAATTTGCTCTTACGCAACAAAAACGAGTGCTTTTAACTCTTTACAAACTTACAGTCAACATGCAGAACAACCTCCAGCTCTTCATCCTCGGGGCTCTTGAAATGCCAGAGCCTCGGGGCCCGGCACGCCCGGCCCTGATTGATTCTCTAATAAGGAATGAACAGCAGCGCCTGGTGCTTTGGGTAATTGTCATATTTGTCACCCAGAGAGGCGAGCAGCGTCTGTGATCTAATTGGACAGAGTTATCAGGCAGCGGCAGCCGAGCGACGAGCGGTGGTGATCCATATCCTGCTCACAACAAGAATGAAAAGTCGTTGAGAGAGACGGAGAGACATTAGGAGCGCTGCACACATGCATCAATTTACACACATCCTGGTAAACGCGTGTGCACACGCACACATTCAGTGTATCGTTGAGGTTTTGTTCCAGTGTGCATATTTAAACATCACAAATCTGCACATGCACGTGCGTCACCTGAAATTTACACTCGAAGGAAGACAGTAAAAGCTTCTTTCCTCTTCGCCTGGATGACTAATATCAGAAGTAATGCCACACTTTCAACATGCAAAAGTGTAACACTTTAGCTTTTGCTCACATTGACTAATAAAAGTGATTCTGCAGTAACCTGTTACTCATGTTTCTCTCATTTCTTGTTTTTCCATCCAGCATGATGGCGATCTACCAGAGGACTCGTTTTCACAGCCAGAGTTGAAGAATGCTGCCAATGTTCCCAACTCTGAACATCAAACAATTTCAAGATGAATTTATCATTTTTAAAACCTGGAGAAACTGGCACTTGATCAAAATTCACACCACTTCTGGAGGATTTTTTTTTTTTACAGTGGAATTAATTGGTTTCAAATCTTTTTAAATCCTTTACCAGATTCTTTGGAATCCACAGCCTTTTTCCCGACGGCCTCAGAGAGCTCTTTAGCTCCTGATGTGATGAAACCACACTCTTCAGTGACCCAGGAGGTTTTAAATAAGACGCACCCCTCCTGTCATTTCCTAAAGAGGTCCTGATTAATGGAAACCCTGATTCTATATGTACAGATTTGGATGCATCACTTTTATGAACAGACACTGTTTCATCAATCGTTTGCTTGCCGAAATATGGCAGAAAAATCGTTAGTTTCCTTGGCCTGTTGTTACTTTTTCATGATTTAATAAAGGAAGAAAACGTCCATTTGAAATGTGCGTTTTTGCTGTTCCACAATGAAACGAAACATCGATGGTGAAACTTGATGCCTTTATCTCTTAGATGCAGATCACAGTGCAAAATCCAAATGTGCACACCTTCATATGCGCAATGCAACATAGATGCCTCATTTTAGCCTCTGAGCTCTCACGGCCCCAAAAATGGCTGCTAAATCAAATATGACCGACTATATGTTTGTGATTCTATGAAGCATTTAAAAACTTGGGCAGCACAGCAACAGCAGCTCCTTGTGATGCAACAGGAGTGCAGACGCAGCAGCAGCTCCTTATCCGTTCTGTGATCAGCAGTGGCGCAGGTGCAGTTTGAGCTACCAGTGCAGAAGTTTAAACGACATTAGTGTCTTATTTTGTCCATTTTTTCCCCCTTAATTTTCTGAAGAGGAGGCACGACAGATGATCAGATACTTTTATTTTTACTAATAGCTCCCGCACTCGAATGATTACGCTGACAGTTTTTCTGTACTGCAAGTTTTCTGAAAATGTGTTCAAAGTGGACCTGTTATGCTTTTCCTTACTGCCTGTGAGATTTGCCTCTACAATGCTGCGTTTGCGTCTCAAATAATTAGGTCACTCAAAAGTTCAGACCGAAGACAGTTTTTCTACTTGCGGGATTTTATGATGTCAGCTCTGGCTCCGTGTACAGAAGCCCCGCCCACCCCGTGTTCAAATCTGTTGTTGCTTTTGTTTGGCAGCCAGTTAGAAAAAAGCTGGCTTTAAAGGGGTGGGAGGGGCTAAAACAGCTTGTTTTGAATAAGGATTTACTGAGGATTAATTAAAAAGCTGTGATTCATGCAGCGCTCCTCTGTTAGAGTCCAAGAATAAAAGTACGAGCTGTGAAGGTCCACTTTAAATATGCACTAATTTGTGTACATGTGCAATTAACGTTGTACAATTAAGACCTAGATGTCTACGTTGGATTTTTCCTGCACCACTCTGAAAGGAGACATGCAAAAAATATTTTTAACATGGTTATCATGAATTTCACATTCCCTTTTTCCCATGAAGATGGAGTCAGTCCATGAAATGGACAGCTGCCTGGTGCCTGAAACACTTTAGAGAAACAGTATGTTTGTGTGTGTGTGTGTGTGTGTGTGTGTAAACCTCATAGCACAGATAAGCCAGAGACAGGAAAAAGGAAGCAAGAGAGCCTCCTTAACAACACATGAGGAAGGAGGAGGCTACCTTGCTGAAGACCATCTGATGAAAGAGCTGAACTAATGTTCATGTGTCCTCTGTAATAATTTATGACCCCCTGCAGCTGTGCAAATACCAGTGTCGAGCAACATTTCTCACCACGAATGACGGCATGAGCTTCAGTATTATAATGACGGATCAGCGCTGGATAATTCATCCGA
This sequence comes from Bujurquina vittata, assembly GCA_015106715.1. Classification (NCBI taxonomy): domain Eukaryota; kingdom Metazoa; phylum Chordata; class Actinopteri; order Cichliformes; family Cichlidae; genus Bujurquina; species Bujurquina vittata. The sequence continues at coordinate 21,543 of VUQK01025430.1, forward strand.
GGGCCCTAAAATATGCAATTACGCAGCAGTTGCTCGGAATCCATCTATCACAATGCGCGGCAATTTGCCTACAAAAGGCAGCGCTTTTATCAACACAGCGGTTAAGGGACAGAGCATCATAGACCCTTGGCGCTTTCTTTTGTTGGCCAATATGAAGATCTGATGCATAACAGGCGGTGGAAGAAGGCTGGAGCTGCTCAGTGCTCAGGTTGACCTCCGACCGCAGCGATAAGGAGCCAGGGAGTAAATAAAAGGCCTTTTTAAGCTGCAATCAATCCATCACGAAACACAAAATCCTAACGTCCAGGTCTCTTGATGTCTTATTATTTTGTCAACATGAACTCTTGGCTCGTGTCATCTCTTAAGAAATCACCACAATTTCATGATTTTATTGCTGTCTGTCCCGATTCCAAAGGGGAGGTTGTACATCAAACTTCCCTGGAACAGAATCCCATAGATTTAGAGGAGCAGGATTTTTAAAAGATTCACTTATGACTGCAGGGATGATCGACATGCCTGCTCTGCTCCCCTACAGGAAAGAAAAGTAAAGGATGTGATTGGCTGAGATTTTTTGTGTCTAAGAAAGATCTGGAAAGGCCCAACCCAAATTCAAATCCAGATGTGCGTTCACTCCTCCAAAAAGCGGACAGCATGCATGGGTCTTCTCAGCAGTGGGGTTGAGCTACGGCACCGACAACAGCACCACCACAAACAAGAGGAGCCCTGGTTGCTGGTGGTTCCACGTGCTTTTGACGCTCCCCCCCCCGGGGACAGGACACAGCTACATCATGTTTAAGATGGTCTGCGGAGCTCTGCGGAGAACAAGCCCAGAACCCTGCTGTGCCTTCCAGAAGGACTTGGCTTATGAGTCCTGAGTAAATCTCTCGTACAGGTGCGAGCAAGTGCATGTGCAAATAAAAGTTTAAAATAAAGGTTGGGAGGGGTGCGAGCTTGCCTCTGAAATTGTTACAAGTGTAGCAAGATGAAAGCATGGGGGACTTTTTCAAGGTCCCCTTGAGATAATGACTTTAATACCTTAGCAACTCGCATGCCAACACAAAGCTCAGTTAAAGTAAAAAAATAGCCCTTAAATTGCGAGCAGGATGCTCGATGTTGAAGGGTGGCAAGATTTTTAGTAGTTTTTTAATCATAGCCAGTCCAGCACGTCTATGAATGAATGTGAATACATTTTTGAATTTTTTGTTTTGTATTTTAACTTTAATACAGATTAATCTGACTTTTCCTCTAAGATACTTGGTAGGCCTTATGTTAAACCAGGGGATGAATGGTGCAATAAAGACCCAGCGGGGCTTCATACATATTTATTCGTAAAATAGTTTGGGATATGCAGGTTTTTCATGCGAATACTTCATGCCGGGGATGGAGATGGAGGCAGATGTTCCACTGTGGTCACCCCTAAGGGGAGCAGCCAAAAGAAGACGAAGGTAAATTTGTGCATATATGGAAACCATTTCTGACTCTGCAGCATATGCGGACGCCTATTTAAACACACTGGCGCACACCATAAACAATCACACGATTTACAGTGCACATTTACAGAGGATTTGGCACGCTTGTGCATGTGGGGCAGTGCAGCCGTTTGTGCTGTTGCGTCACATTGGTTCAAACTTCCCGATCGGGCTGGACCGTTCTGTGGGATTCACACGTTCGCCGGGTATTTTGGCTTCCTCCCGCAGTCCAAAGGCGTGCGCATTAGGTTCATTAGTGGTTTTGTAGGTGTAGATTTGAGAGTGTGTAGTTGTGTGTATTTTCCTATTTCTACACTCTGTGTGGAGTTAAGCTCTCACTGCATGACAAGTGTGTCTGGGACCAACTGGAATGTGGTCTTCATCCACTTTTTTCCAGGTCAGTGCTCCTCAAACGTCATCTTTTCAATATTGCATCCATTATAGGCACATTAGTGGCATCATTAATCACCTGAGTGGTGGTGATCACTGAAAAAGTATCTCAGTGGTACGCTTCATTTTATTAAAACCAAGTACTTCTGCAAGCATTTATATAACACGCTGTAGGAGGGACGTGACCGCTCCCCCACTCCAACATAACCTTGTGACGCTGTACTTCACTTCAGCAAAAAAAGATTTAGTGCTGAGTTTGAGACACATTTATCGGTCAAATCAAAGGAAATAAATCTGTGTCCTTATTTTCTAATGATGGGCAATAAACAAAACAGGATGCAGGAAAAAGAGGTGGTGATGATAAACTGCAGTTACGCCTTAAATACCACTCATCTAAAAATAAGAGAGGGGAGAGACACTGCAGAAGATCCGCTCGTGATATGTGTTACATTGAAATGTGGACATCACTGATCACTGGACAAGTGAGGCGAGGGATTTATTTTCTCCTTCTTCACACATGATGTGCAGACACGGTTAAATTCACAGTATAACCAGTAACTAAAATGTGGTGACAGAAAATGTGAGAAGCATTGTTATGAGCCCTGCAGAGTACAGCATGCATGCAATCAGAGATTAAAAGTATGACTAAGAAAAGCGAGACGCATGTGCAGGAGGCTCTGAGTTTATATGTAAAACTGTTCTGTTTGTTACATTGTATTTACTGTACAAATACTCAAATGAAGCAATGTGTTTTTTTTCTTTTGATTTCCTTCTGTTGAGGCATGGAACTACAGCTGCTTGCAGTGTTGCTTCACAGCCAGAAGATTCCTGGGTTGAAATTTCTGTGGAATTCATTCTTCCTCCCACAGTCCAAAGAAGTGCGCGTCATTAAAAAATTGGAGGAGATTTACAAAGTGGAGGACAAAAGAAGAAACGGCAGGCCTAAATAAAATCTGTCGACGGAAGGTGAAGAGTATCTGAAAATGAACGTGGGTCCTCCATGCAATTCCATCTGGAAATAATCTGATTGGGATCATTGGAAATCATTGCCAAACGCACTGTTAATGCAGGAAAAGCATGCCTGGCTCAAGACTTTTGCACAACACTGTACGCAGTAACCATAATTACAACACCAGAAACAGCTTAGAGTTTGAACATGGTGCACTCGGGTCCAGATGCTTGAAAGAAAGCAGCCTCTAACAAAGTCGAGGGGAGAAGAACTTCTCTTTAACGTCACACTCGAAACCTCAGAAAGACATTAAAGGTAAATAAGGACAGAGAGCTGAAATCAAGTCAACTCCCTAAAAACGTTTGGGTCTCTCTCCATCCATCAGTGTGCTCGTGGCTCTGACCTCTGCGGAGTCTCAGCAGTGCTGTAGCTCATCAGCAAACACATCAGAGTTTATTTACTCCTGCTAACCCGCTCAGCAGTGTCTCTGTACGGCACATGAAGCTTGCTCCTTTCATATCCATTACCATATTATTCGCCGCTAATATCTCTGCCAGCATTATGGCTGTAATTATGACTGTCATTCAAGCTGGGCTTTTAACATAATTGAGTCATAAGAAATTAGCATAAAGGCTAATTTGTTTGATTATGCGTGAATTTTGGGAATTATGGAGCTAAGTGATGACGGCTGTGTGGCAGGTTAAAAATGAGCTGTGGGGAAATTGTTTAAGGAGCTCTGAGGAGAAGCGCAGCGATGCAGCCGCTGTTCATAATGTGTCCGTCACGCCCGCAGATCACCGCCATCCTGCCACAACCTCGTAAATCCGCTCTTTGACTTTCATGGTTTAATATCGGGAGAAGGATCACACTCTCCTCCGTAAATCCCACCGCTGGTCGTGGGAAAGGACGAGGTCATCAGCTGACATTCTGTAGACAAACGCTAAATCTCGAGGGGTCTGTCCTTAGACTCGGAAGGAGCGGGACGGGCAGAGGACAGCTAGTTGGAGTTTGTGCTGGCCGTGTGGCAGAAACAGGCCCCGGAAAGACGCAGTTTGGTTATTGTGCAGACCTAAGCATGAGATATAATGCAGTGCACACATGCAGGAACCTCTGCAGGAGGAACATGAAGCCAGCACTGGAGGAGCTGAACTTGAGGCTTTCTCCAAATGAGTCGGTCCCAACAGATTCCTGTGTTAAAATGCTCAACTTGAGTGCATCCAAAGCATTTTTACAACCTGGCATGAAAGGGTTCTGGCCTGTGTGGAGGGCTGTGGCCTCTTTCACTGACATTTCTTGCTACGCTGAAGCATTCAGAGTTCCTTTCCACTAGAACTAAGGGGCCGAGCCCAACTCCTGAAAAACACCCCCACACCATAACCCCCCTCCACCAAACTTCACATTTGGCACAGTGCAGCCAGGCAGGTACTGTTCTCCTGGCAACCACCAAACCCAGACTCATCCATCAGATGGAGAAGTGTGAGAGAACACGTCTCCACTGCTCCAGAGTCCAGTGTCAGCGTGCTTTACACCATCCGACACTTTGCATTGAGCTTGGTGATGGAAGGATGCAGCTGCCATGGAAACCCATTCATGGAGCTCTCTCTGTTCTTGAGCTGATCCGAAGGCCACATGAAGGTTGGAGTCTGCAGAAAGTTGGTGACCTCTGTGCACTCCGACCCTCAGCATCCACTGACCCCTCTCTGTGATGTTACGTCTCCTACCACTTCACGGCTGAGCTGCTGTCGTTCCCAATCGCTTCCACTTTGTTCTAATCCCACTAACAGCTGACTGTGGAAGATTTAGCAGTGAGGAAGTTTGTTGCACAGGTATCATCCTATCGCGGCACCACGCTGGAGCTCACTGAGAGCGACCCATTCTTTCACTGATGTTGGTAGAACCAGTCTGCATGCTGAGGTGCTAACCTCTGGCCGTGGAAGGGATTAGAACACCTGAACTCAGTGATCTGGATGTTGAGTGAACACTTTTGGCAGCATAGTGCAGCTTCTGGGGTCTCAAAAGTGAAGCCTGCATTCCTTTAAATGGCCAATGGGGGCGATACCTGCTAATAGATCTCTGGTTGTGTCGAAGTCTACTGGAAAACAATATTTGGCTACTTTGTTTTTTGACTTAAGGAAAATGTTGAGTGTATGGACTTGGTCACAAATTTCTGCGTTATTATTTCTGAATTAAGTAGAGCGTTAAATCCATTTTGTAAACTTTTGGAGGATTATCCAGGATATCCTCACTGGCTGACAGCTTGTCAGCTCCAAGTGTCTGTGGGTAAAACATGCAAACAAAGTGGAGCTGTGGCAGCAGAAGCTTCGTATTGAAGCAACAATGCTGCCAATTACATCCAAGTTACACGGTGTGTGTCGGCAGCGTTACCTCAGGTCTGTCTTTGGTTGGGAGCTCAGTTTTTTTTCACAGATGCACTTTTTCTGACCAAAGACATGAGTGGAAAGAAGCTTTTTTCCCAAAGCACAGCAGAAAGCCTTCATCTGCAACTTTGCAGCCATTTCTAATGGATTTGGAACTTTTTTACCTTCACTGAGAACCTGGACTCTGCAATCACTGGAGCTGCTCCCTCTAAAGCCCGGCGAGCCTTTAGATCAGTGGCCCTGGTTTTTACACTGGGATCAAAGTTCAGCTCCGGCGCCTCGCTCCCGGAACATGTAGGATGAAAGAGGATTTGAAGAGGAAACGGTTTTTGCAATTTAGAGCGCGGCAGACAGACAGATTTTCCAACAAACTTAATTAACACCGGCGCTTCAGGACAGCAAAGTAATGAAACATAATATAGCAGCAAAGTAGGAGGAGGAATGGGGAAGGAGCTGCTGATTTAGGATTAGATGGAGCGGGCTTTTTGACCCGAAGGGAGAATTTATGAAAGCCAGTTTTACACCAAATTGCTGGTTCGAGTTACAAACTCTCACACGTGCACAGAACTGAGAAAACACTAATGAAAATACGAGAGTTGCTTCTCTTTTTTTTTTTAAACTAAAGGTTAGAATAAACCTGTAGTCATGCAATTAAATACTGTAATAGGTGTTTATTTGTTTATGCGCTGCTGTTTAAATACATTTCAGATCTGGAAATGGGATTTTTGTCATTAGATGTTTAGAAACAAATAATTGCTTCTTGTAAAACTTTAAATGAGGAAATGTTTTCATCAAAAAGAGTGTTTCGTAGTTTGCAAAGCAGAATACTAAAGACAGAGTGTTACATTGTTACACCCCCCCCCCACACACACACACACACACACACACACACACTATTCACGTGTTGCAGCAGAACCCACATCAGGCCAGGCAACGCTTTTCTAATCCTCTATTTTCACGTTTTGTTGAG